>JAUMIR010000005.1:181461095-181581095 GCA_030847615.1 Gambelia wislizenii | reverse complement strand
TGTTCACACAGTGAAAAGGCAGATGTGGAAAACAATAATATTACAAACAGGCATGAGCAAAAGGATTTGGTGTTATTCTTTATTGATACTGTTTGGATGCCATGGCCTTTGGTTTGAATCAAGTTACAAAACGCATTATGATTACTGGAGTAGAGAATATTGCCTTATACTGAGTCAAACCACTGGTCTGTCATTTTGGGTATTGGGATAAGACAACACACACAGTGCTCAGACTTTGGACCACCAGTACTCCATCTCACTTAGCATTATCTACATTATTGCCTACACAGAATGGCATGGCAGTAGGTACCATTCAGAATCAGAAATTCAGAATCAGAATTTCAGACAGAAATGTAGAATATCGCTTTCTGGAAGAGTGAGGAGTTGACCCTAGGGCTTTTTTAAATATGTGAATCACAATACTTCTGGTGAATCGACAGCCTCAGAAACTCAGGATCATCAAATATCCTGATATGCTTTACAAAATAGTTATAGTCACTATTTTGTAAATTGTGTAATTCTTTCCACTAATAACCCCTCCCCAAAACTTATGTGTATATATTCAGCAGATTGTTAGAGGGATCAGAATGAAATATAACATCAAAGAACATTCCAAGAGTGTAGTTTTGCAGGACCTAGGGGAAATTTTTACCAATGTCCTCCTCCCCTTATACAACTTCAGTTCCAGCTTTCCCACTATTTCTCCTCCTGCCCAATTCTTGGAGGAGACTTTCTTGAGACAGTTTGGGCTAACTTCTGTGCATATTATAAAGTTCTTTTGTGGCTAAACAGAACAGAATCTCTCTGTTCAGAGTGAGTATTTGAATTTAATTTGAAAAGCCATCCTGTTGAATTTTTTTGTACCATATTGGTAGCCTTCATGTGGCTGGACCAACACAGTTTTCAGTCATATGAGATCAGACAATAGAAAACTCTCTCCTTTGTCATTGTGTGTTTGGATGCCTAAGACTGCAGTTTCCTAATGCAGAGTGGCTTCCTCACACAAAGCATATTGAGCAACCAAAATAGTTTGAATTGTTGTAATGCTTCCTTTCTTATTGGCTTCCCATCTCTTACAGACTACAGTATTCGAAGTGACCGTTTTCTGTTGCTTATGCTGTAGAACAGAACTTGGTTGCCTGCATTTAGGTTTTACACATTACTCACCACTTTTGAAAATAGCTGCATACTAACATTTTCCTACTATAACCGGGCTTCAGTAAAGTAAAAAAAAATAGTTGTTTCCCATAGTTTCATTTGAACCACACTTTCTTTTTATAAGTTTGAAGGCAAGCAGTAGATATAATTTTACTGCCCAGGTTATTTTGATCCAATTCCATCTTTCATTAGTATGCATACTGCTAAACTGCTTCATTGTTGAACATTTAGGGAAGAAGCAAGCCAGTGCCTGCACTCAAATCATGGAATACCTTGGTCTACGCAGTGTTGTCGACCCTTCCTTATTATTTTTCTCAGGCTATTGAAGACTGTCTTTATTGTGTGTCTAGACTGGGCTTTTCTTGTATGTTTTATGTTTTTGTTTCAGCTGCTGACCGTTCTTCTCATCTGACTGATTTATATTTTTGTTTTTATGAAACTGTATTTAAAAAAAAATCATGATGCAGTAAGCAGGATATTCCATGTCTCTGGTTGAAAGTCCAGAATCTATTTCATATTTCCCCTTTTACTACTAGAATCTTCAAATATATAACCATCAGAAGAAAAGTTGGTTTGGGTTTTTTCCCCATTTGGTTTTGTTTCAGTTTCCTTTTGAATGATTTACAGATTAATTTAAGGGATGAATAAGTGATCTGAATTATCTCAGATTAACTCTGAGATGGCTGAGATCTTGGAGAAAGCACAAGACAGTTTTCTAAGTAAACAATATTCTTTCCTATCCACAACAACCTTGACTTGGCTTGCATCATGTCCACTCTCCTCTTTCCTTTCCAGGAAAAAAAAAAGTGGTGGAATGATGGTGCATGATTGGGAAAAAAAGCTTGAAGGGAGATTTTCCTCATCTTTACTTCCCTGTTGTCTTGACACTGTGATTAATTAAGGAAGGAAGGGCTCTTGTCCCCAGCCTTCCACTTTTCTTCTACCTCCTATAGACATATAGACACAAACACAAAATATCCATGGAGTGTTTTGGTTGCTCTTGTTAGTATGAATGCCTTTGTATGTAGATTAATCCAATCTTGAGAAAGCAGTAGCACCAGTGGATACTCATTATAGCAGTGGGCTGATGTATATAAGAATACATACTCAGTATTGCCAGTTCTGTCATGATTTCTGTTCTTTTTTGTTGTTGTGCTATGACGCATGAACATATGTGAAAATGGAGAAGTGAAGAGCAGAGTGGGTTCTGCAAACGTATGTACATGGACCATCCTGGTATGTGCCAGGTATGGGTTCAAAGAAGGTTCTACTTGCTTATGTTGTGCATTCAAGTTTTCCCATACACAGTCCAATACGGTTATAGCCACGGTAGTTGTAGTTGGAAATGCACACTGGAATGTGTCATGCTCTGAGACTATGCAGTCATACATGAACCCGGTGATGTGTCAAGTGAAATGTAAACATTTGTATATTTGTGAAGCTGTTCCTATCGCACCTGCTTTTTCTGGTGGCGATGGACAACTCCACAAAGATACAGAATGTCAAGCATCAGTGGGAAGGATGTACACTTAGATTACCTATGATGGAAATGCAGAATTTTGCAGAAGCAGGATCTCCAGAACCTTGCAGAATCTTTTCTGTGGTGGAACTGCTGTGTACCTGAATATCCTGCTCTGGAGGCTGGGAAACCCTCTGGAGTTTGTTTTGGAGGAGCTCCATGAGCTGCAGGGGTAGAGGAAGAGAAGAGAATTCTGTTGCACTGGAGCTGCCGTATGAACACAGTATATCAGTTACACCAACAGTAATACCATGGCTCACCTCTCTGGTGTGCTTTGTTATGGTGAAAGTGTTTTGGATTACAAAACAAGGTAATACATCGGTATGTTGATCAAATTTGTCATAACTCAAGAAGATCACAACATGAGTGGCTGTGTTGAAAAAAATCTTTGTTTTTGTTTTTACAAGGATACCTACAAGGGCATTCATTGTTTTTTTTTTTCTTAATCACTCATATAAAATGTATTTGGTGACTGCAGGATGGCACAGACACAATGCTGTATATACTTCAGGGTTGGCTCATGTCTTGTTTAGACACGTGTACTGTTCGTTTTCTTATCTGAAGAGCCCCTGAAGAAAGCCATACACATATTTCTCAGCCAAAATGTGTTCGGCTAATTTCTTAAATAACACCATGTTAAAAAACAAAAATTCAGAGGCTCAGTCTTTTTTCCATATCAGGCTTAATTGTGAACAGAATGCATAGGATTGTGCTATTAATAAACTTCTATCCTGCTTTTCTTCCCTACCATCAATATATACCACCAAAAATAAAATAAAATGCTCCTAGTGTCACCTTCTCTCAGCTTGTGATCAGTTTGTCTTGCCCTTCTGCTTCTAGTTTCAGATGCAATTAAGTGTCTCATCTGTATTAATGTTAAGCATGGTTAACGTGAACCTGGTTTAATTCTCCGTCCTGGTGAAGGATGACGAAAAATCCCTAGTTCACGTTAACCATGCTTAACATCACTTCCCAGATGGGTGTGGTTGGCACAGAAGTGAGGAATTCCTGATTCTTGCTAAACCAGAATGACCAGGCTGAAGGAAGAAGGCATTGTGGAAGTGTGTAGCCTCAATAACACATTTACAGCTGCTGAAACAGAGGTGGGCAAAGAGAAGCCTGTGGGCTTCATGTGACCCTCCCTGCCATTTTTCACCCTCCTCTAAGATCTTCCCAGTCCCCCCTACTTTCCCCCCAAAATAGTTTTTGGATACAAAAATGGGCAACAGCACATCTGAAGCCTCTGAGCGTGCAACTGATCATTTTGGTGAGTGTGCCTCTTTTAGTCATGTCATGACCTTTTTTCCCAAAACAGGACATGACGATCGGATCACTTCTAGTTATGAATGAGAAGAGGCCTACCCTGGGACTAGAATGGGCTGGGGGCGGGGGAGTGGAATTGGCCATTTTTGTACAGGAAAAATTCTTTTTAAAAGAGCATTAGGGAAGTGGAAGATGAAAACTATTTAAATCCTTGGATTCTGGAGGTGCATTTATTCTTTGACCCCTGCAATTTCCACATCCATGTTAAACATTGTTTAACATGTCAGAAAAGGTATGTCTGAACCAGGTTAGTGCTTAAAGACAGAGCAAGATGTCAGAAATCAGGATGAGTCACCAGCTTTGAAGGCAGATTCAGAATTGTAGTTGCTCCAGATTGGGTGAAGGATGGTATTATAAAGTGATAATGCTAAATGGACATGTAAGACAACAGGGTTGTGTGTGGTTTTTTTTAGCAATGAGGCAGACATTACAGTCATTGTACTTTCAAAATTAACAATTCAGTCCTATAGGACTTATCTCCTGGTAAGTGTGTAAAACAGGATGAGAATCGTGTGTTGTTTAATGTTTGAGTGCAGCTCCAAGCATTCTTCATCACTGCTTCTGCTGGCTAGGATTTCTGGGACTTCCAGTAAAGCAACATATGAAAAGCCTCATGATTGCCTCCCCAGAGGTATAGCATTATAGCCTAAATTTATTATTTACCATTAGCTATAATTCAAGAGCAAAAGTTAATTCTAACGTTGATCTCTGAAGTGAGACATAACAGTCAAAGGCAATTTTAAAATTATTTTGTTTTGAGGAAATTATGGAACACAGCAGTATAGTTTGCTAATTTCTTTTTCTTATTTGTACATACATACTGGAACTCTAGTCCCATGTCTGCTGCTGTGCTTTTCATAGTTTCTCTCAAATGTTGTTTGGAAGTTAGCTATTCATAAAACATTTAAGGTTCCTCTGATAGTATCTATCTTAAGAACTCAAAATCTTTTCAGCAGAAATTGCATTAATGTCACATTACTCAAAAACATACCAGCTATTTAGACTTCCCAGTGTCAAAATGGAATCAGCCATGCCTCTAAAAGTCTACACTATTGTGAATTTCCTTTGCGAGTAAAAAGTCTACACTATTGTATAAGGAATATGCTGTGTTGTTGTTGTTATTGTTATTGTTGAAGGAAAGAAATGGATTTTGTTTCTCTTCCAGTTTTAGACATTGTATTGGACTGCTATCTGAAGTACAGTACTGATTGTTGTCTGTGCAGTTTGATATATACATATACATACACATGTGTTTTTATATATACGTGTGTGTCCATGTATAGATGGAACCAGTGTTGGACTACGACTGAATGTTGGACTACGACTCTGGAGACCAGGGTTCGAATCCACACTCAGCCATGGAAACCCACTGGGTGATCTTGGGCAATTCAGACTTTTAGCCTCAGAAAACCCTGTGATAGTTTTGCCTTGGGTCTCCATAAGTCAGAAATGACTTGAAGGCATACAACAAATGTATCTGTACATGTGTGTGTATGTATATGTGTGTGTGTGTGTGTGTGTGTGTGTGTATAAATGAAGTTCAGTTTGAGTAGAGAGAACAGTGATCTCTAAAAAATACTTGTTATTACTAAAGTGAGGTTGATTTAGGCCAGACCTGTAAAACTTGGCAGTAGGTAGGGGCCAAAATTAAAATAGACTAAACTTCTAAGGGCTGCACATAGGTTTTTAATGGCTCACTTTCCAAGTAAAGGTATATAATTAATGATTATTAAACTATTGCTAGTTGACACAGGAATAAAGAGACCAGACACATAAAAAGCCCAGCAGTTATTTTTCTCCCTGGTCAGTTGGCAACCCCATAAAGTGGCAACCCAAGAGTCTGTGTGGAAAAGCAACCACAGGAACATCTTACTCTGTTTCAAAGCTATACATACTTTTATTATTATTATTATTATTATTATTTCTATAGCAGCATCAGTGTACATGGCACTTTACAAGAAGAAGAAGAAGAAGAAGAAGACGGTACTTGAAATTAGAGTGGGAGCAGCACGAGCCAGAAATATAAGCAACAGCAAATGCCAGGGAAAGTCGAGCAAATGAAATCCATTCCATATAGCAGCCTGTGATAATAGCTTCAGCACTCAGGACATGCCCAGAGAATCATTCACCATAAACAGTTCCCTCTTCCCTGGCCTTTTGATTCCCAACCTCAACACCATATCCTCCAGCATCAAAGCACTTGCCCAACCCCAACCCCGATGGAAGTAAGGGAAAGCAGACGGATTTCTTTCCTCCACCTTCCAGGCAAATCTTTCCAAAAGAATCCCCACCCTGCATCAGACTACCTCAAAACCGACCAACTGCCACAAATTGATCAGGCCCGCTTGCAGGAGGGAAGAGGAGTGTGTGCGGCAGCATGTGGAGGGGCGTGCAGAGGAAAACCGTGCCTTTTCTCTGGGTCCCTTTACTTACCATCAGGAGACAAATTGATCAGGCCACTGCAGGAGGGAAGAGGAGTGTATGGGGTGGTAGGTGGAGGGGCATGCAGAGGAAACCTGTGCCTTTTTCCCAGGTGCCTTTACCCGCCAGTTTGGGTGGCCAAGCAGCTTCCTACTGTCTCAAGGGAAGAGGTTCTTTCCCAGCACTCATATGTAGAGCAAACGGTACAAAGACCCAAAGTCAGCACCTCCAATGTTTCTTTTTTAAAAAATACTTATTTTAGTGCACATCTCACATTTGTCAACAGATATAATCAAGAAATTCTACAATAATCTGCATTCATTTTAACATACACATCAAACATATACATACATATCGTAATCATACCTAAATCTTACTCGATGTCAGGCTCATCCCTAAATTCTGGGCTTGAGAGTGGAATTCATGGAGGACCCTGACATGAGGCTGCCTCTGGTCTGGTTCCCTTGCTTAGGCCCCTGGAATTTTGGAGGTGGGCCAGCCCGCCTTGTAGGCCTGGGAACGCTGCTCTTCACAGCGGCTCAAGGTCAATTCTCCAGGTGCAAGGAGGGCCGTTTCTCTTCCCCCCTACACACCATTCTCACGCGGTGGGGGTTTATTTGGAGGTTTGTGCTGGCTGTGTCCAGTCTCGGCTTTCTTTCATGTTCCTGACACATGTCTCCTTACCAATAAAGAATTCCTATTGAGTGAATGTGAGCATCTGTTCTCGGTACGTCACAGTAAGCCGAGACTGCTCTTTACTATCTAACCTTTTGAGGGGTCCTACCTGCAATGTCGGACGACGCGGAGGCTGGGACCCAGACGGAGAAGGACCTGGCCGCAGACGGCAATCAGGGGGGAGGATCACCAGGGATGGTGCCAGCGTGTTGGTGGATGCTGCAGGAGTGCCTGAGGAGGATGCGAGCCGGGCCCACCAGAGGGCTGGAAGGTTTACACATCCCTTTGACCTGATGGAGCAGGGGGCTAGGCAAGCCCTGGGGAGGGCTGGCCTGCCATTCTCCGACACCCCAGTGCATGGAGCCGGAATGGCCATGGGAGCCAGCTGGCCCTGGCCAGATGACCGAAGCTGGGAATAACGCAGGTCCTGTCGGTGGGACAGACCCCTAGCCGAGGGGCACCGAGAGCTGGGGATGAGGTTTTCGCTTGCAGAAGTAGGAATTGAGGTCCAGCAGTTAAAGCAGCAACTGGAGGTTGTGCAAACAAGCCTCCTGGAGATACTGCAGAGACTACCTCAGCTGCCAGGGGCCCCAGGTGGGGTCAGCCTCCCCAAGTTCAACCTGTGCCAGCCCCAGCACCCGGGGCTGGGGATCTTGCCGTGCCTGCCGGGGCCCCTGCCCTGCCGGCTCCTGGACCAGCACACCCTGGACCAGTACACCCTGGGGGAGCTGGACCGGTCGAGCTGCGGGAAAGGCCCCGGGGTCTGAAGCACCGAGACCTAAAGGCAACTTTTGATGGAGATGCAGCGAAGCTGCCCTACTTCCTGACCCAGGTGATGGGGTTTATATCCCAGTGGGATGATGAGTTCCAGACGGAGGCTGACAAGGTGCAGTATGTGTCAAACCAGTTGGAGGGGGAGCCGACGTAGTGGCTGGTGGGGCTTTATGACATGGGGGCCCCAGAACTAGGGAACTTTCATGAGTTCATGGTGGCCCTGCGGGCTCAATTCGAAGATCCCCTGAGAGTGAGACGGGCCCGCATGGACCTCCGGCAACCAAAGCAAGGTTCGAAGTCTGTGGCTGAGTACGCCACTGAATTTCGCCGGCTGGCCAGCCAGGTCTCCAACTGGACGGAAGCCATCAAGGTACAGTTTTTCCAGGATGGGCTGAACACGGAAATCCTCGAATGGGCATTATTCCAGGGGAACCCCAAAACCCTCCTGGGATGGGTGCGGCTAGCTGGAAAAGTGGAGACACTGAGGCAAAGTGTCAAGCAGGGAACCAAGAGAAAGAGCACGGGGTCCACCGGGAAGAAAACCAAGGCGGCCCGTCCTGGCGGAACCATGTCGGGGGAATCGGAGGATGCGGAAAGGCTTGTGCTTACACTGCAGAAACGGGGGCCACCGCATAGCCGAATGTCCAGAGAGGAGCCCGCGGGAACCACTGGTGGCCGAGAAGTCCCAGAGGAGTGAGGGGAAGCCGATGGCCCCGAAGACCTCATCCAAGTCCAATCCCAAAGCGGCGGTGCGTGCCTTGGTACCTGGCCACACAGCAGGGAAGTCTTCGGACGAACCAGATGACAGCGGGTCTTCCTTCTCTGACATGGAGCCAGCGGGAAACAGCTCCAGCCTTGCCTATTGAGCGCCCGAGGGCGGGCTAACCCTGAAGGGCGCCCAACTGCTGTGTGAGTGGGGTGAAAGGCCCCTTCTTTATAAAAGCCAAGTTGGGGGCTGGCAAAGGGGGGGTTCCCTGAAAAGTAATGTTAATGGTTGACTGTGGATGTACCCAAGTACTAATTCACCCCTCCCTGGTCAGCGAGCTTGATATTAGCACTATCAAGCTGCACAAACCAGTGTGGTTGTCTCAAATGGATGGCGGAATGATGAAGGGGGGTCCTGCGAGGCGAATGACTGGTCCACAGTACACATGAGAATGGGGAATCATCAGGGGGAGCTTCAATTTGTGATAGCCCCAGGATTAGCTCCCGCTGCCATAGTGGGGTTAAACTGGCAACAACCCCATCATAGACTGGGTGAAAGAAACAATGACTTTTGCAGATCCTGTGTGTGTACAGGAGCATGGGGTGGGGGAAGCTTCCCAAAGGTGGGGTCCCCCTAGACGCCAATGTGCAGAACTGCACAACCACTTTAGTCAAAGGGGAGCTGAAGGGATTACCGGTGGAATATCAACAATGGCAATTTGTATTTGAGGAGAGGGAGTGCGACATTTTGCCACCCCACCAACCTTTTGACTGTGCCATTGAGATACTGTCTGAGACTGAGCTACCCAAACCAAGGATTTATTCCATGATGCCGGCTGAGATGGACGCCCTTCAGGAGTTCATAGATAAAAACTTGGCTCGAGGCTTCATCAGGCCCTCAACCTCGCCTTTCGGGGCCCCTGTTTTGTTCAAGCGTAAGACAGATGGGACCCTTCGTCTCCGCCAAGATTACAGGGGGTTAAACGCGATCAGCATTTCTAATCAGTACCCACTCCCCTTGATGAAGGACATACTGGCCCATTTGGCCAAGGGGAAGATATTTACCAAACTGGACTTAAGGGAGGCTTACTACAGGGTCCGTACAGATCAAGGAAGGGGACGAATGGAAAACTGCTTTCAATTGCCCCCTTGGGGCTTTTGAATTTCTAGTAATGCCTTTTGGACTAAGCGGAGCCCCAGGAATTTTTCAGAACTTAATTCATGATATACTAAGAGAATTGTTGTACAAGAGGGGGTCTTGGTGTATTTAGATGATGTACTGATTTATTCTGAGGACTACACATCCCATGTGAAACTGGTGAAAAAGGTGCTTACTAAGTTGGGGGAGAACCATCTGTATGCAAAAATGTCAAAGTATGAATCCCACCAGAGCCGCTTAGATTACTTGGGGTACCGCATCTCAAACAAGAGGATAGAAATGGACCCAGAAAAAGTTAAGGGGGTTCTGGCATGAGAAGCCCCTAAGAGCAGGAAGCAGCTGCAGAGCTTCCTAGGGTTTGCTAACTTTTACCGGTCCTTCATCCCTGACTTTGCTACGGTAGCCCTTCCTCTAACTGACCTACTGAAAACCAAAGGGATGGGTGGGTAAAAACGAAAGGGAACAGGGAAGGCAGAGAAGCCGCCCCCAAAGATTGTGTGGTCTGAAAATTGCCAGCAGGTCTTTGACAAGCTGAAAAGACTTTTCACCTCTGAACCAATCCTTAAGCACCCTGACCCCTCCCAACCATTTGTTGTCCAAGTTGATGCTTCAGATGTAGCAATGGGAGGGGTGCTGTTGCAACGGGGCGAGGAGGGGGAGCTTAGGCCTTGTGCGTACCTATCCAAGAACTTTAATGAGACTGAGCAAAATTGGCCTGTGTGGGAAAAGGAGGTGGGTGCAATCAAAATGGCCTTAGAGATGTGGTGCCACCTGTTGGAGGGATCTTCCAAACCTTTTGAGGTTTGGACAGATCATAAGAATTTGAAGCTTTGAAAACCCGAGACGTTTAAATCCCAAACATGTTCGGTTGGCCAGTTTCTTTTACCGGTTCAATTTCACCCTGAAGTTTATCCCAGGAAAAAAGAATTTCCTAGCTGACGCTTTGTCCAGACTTCCCCAACATGACAGCAAACGGAAGGAGGTGGTAGACACTGTCTTTTCCCCCTCCCACTTGGGACTAGCAGTCCTAATGCACAGCAAAGCCAAGCATCAAGAGGCCCCAGCCAGCCCCTCTTTGACACCGAGGTTAGACTCCGAGGCAACTGGCAATGCCGTCCCACCAGCAGGCAGCTCAGGTCCCCGGCGGGGCCCCGACCCTGCCTGCGGTGGTGCCCTCCCCCTCCCCCTCTGGGGACAATGGGGGTGGGCGACGCGCCCAAATGGCGACAGCCCTCCCCAAGGACCCGTGGTTTTTGGCTCACCCAGGGGAGGTGACCCTCCGGGAGGGTCTGGCTTGGAAGGGGGAGCCCCTCTATGTCCCAGAGGCCATGAGGTCTGCAATTATCAAGCAATGTCATGATGTTAAGTGTGCTGGGCATTTTGGATATGTAAAAACCTTGCATTTGGCTCGGAGGCAGTTTTGGTGGCCGAAAATGAGAAGGGAGGTGGAGGAGTATGTCAAAGGGTGTTCCATATGTGCAATGGCCAAAAGTGGGGTGGGAAAGCCAAAAGGCTTGCTGCTGCCTTTGCCTACCCCATCCAAGCCTTGGGAGGTCATCAGTATGGATTTTATAGTAGAGCTACCTGAGAGCAGGAAAAAGACGGTTATTTGGGTAGTAACTGACATGTTCTCAAAGCAAGCGCATTTTGTGGCATGCAAGAAACTCCCAACTGCCCCCCAGTTGGCCAGGTTGTTCTTACAACACATTTACAGGCTGCATGGAGTTCCTGCTAAAATAGTGTCTGACCGGGGGCTCAGTTCACTTCCCACTTTTGGAAGGCATTCACAAAATTTCTGGGGGTCGAGTTGGGTCTTAGCAGTTCCCATCATACACAGAGTGACGGGCAGAGCGAACGTAAGAATCAGATCCTGGAACAATGTTTGAGATGCTATGTCAACTTCCAAAATCTGACTGGGTAGACCTCTTGCCTTTTGCAGAGGTCGCATATAACAACGCCACTCACCAGAGTACGGGGCTCTCCCCTTTTAAGGTGGTTTCCAGGCAAGACTTTAATCCCCTACCTTTTGGGGGAAGGGGCTTCAAAGGACCCGGTCTCGGTGACTCAATGGAGTCAAAAGATTAAAGACGCTTGGCCGAACGTTTTCTCAGCTTTGAACTTTGCAAAAGCGCACTACAAACACCATGCTGACCAAAAATGGGACCCTAACCCAGAGTACTAGGTGGGGGACTTGGTATATTTGTCCACTAAGTTTCTTAAAAGCCCTCACCCAACGAAGAAGTTGGGACCCAAGTATATTGGTCCTTTCCCCATTGTTAGGGTGATAAACCCTGTGGCTTTTGAACTCTCGTTGCCTAAGCTGTACCGTAATGTCCACCCTGTGTTTCATTCTAGCTTGCTCAAGCCGGCATGCCCGCAGGATCGCCACCATCCAGACCCAGGACCTACGCTCCAGCCAATCCTGGTCGACAAAGATCAACATTTTGAAATATCTGATATATTGGACTCTCGGGTGCACAGGGGGGGGGTGTTACAGTATTTGGTGAAGTGGAAACACTTGCCCTTGGGCCATACTGAATGGGTCAGTGTTGAACATGTGAACGCTCCGTGCTTGTTACGAAAGTTCCATGCCCGCTTTCCTAATAAGCCGGGCTGAAGGGGGGGGTTCCTTCGGGGGACGGTATGTCAGGCTCATCCCTAAATTCTGGGCTTGAGAGTGGAATTCATGGAGGACCCCGATATGAGGCTGCCTCTGGTCTGGTTCCCTTGCTTAGGCCCCTGGAATTTTGGAGGTGGGCCAGCCCACTTTGTTGACACGGGAACACTGCTCTTCACAGCGGCTCAAGGTCAATTCTCCAGGTGCAAGGAGGGCTGTTTCTCTCTCCCCCCCCTACACACCATTCTCACACGGTGGGGGTTTATCTGGAGGTTTGTGCTGGCTGTGTCCAGCCTCGGCTTTGTTTCATGTTCCTGACACATGTCTCCTTACCAATAAAGAATTCCTATTGAGTGAATGTGAGGGCGTCTTCTCGGTACATCACACTCTCTATTTTCTTTCAGCTTTTCATCCTTTCTTCTGTCTTTCTTCCAACACCTTTTCCATTTCTTTCCTTCTTACATTCTCCTTCCTCTTCCACATTCCATCCTTACACCTACACTCACCCTCACACTTACTTTCCTTTCTTAATCCATCTCTTTCCTCTTGACTTCCCCTGTTCTCATTGCGTTTGGGATGTTTTCCTTCGATCTCTTATCAATCATCTCTATTAGTTATCATTCCTGTATCTATACCTTTACAGTACTACTAAACCCGACATTGTTCTGCAGTTTGCCCTATATCAAAATGTTTGGGTTATATTAAAGTTTTGCTTCTAGACTTCAGCTCTTTTAATTGTTATTCTTACTGTTCCTTTAGCTAGTCTTCTTTTTCTACTGTCCTTTTAATCTGCTATCTATGAATTTGTTTTAATGTTCCATTTTTTTGCCCAATATTGTCGAATTGGGGTCCATTCCTTCTCCATTTTTGAAATCTTACTTTTGTTGATGATACGGGTTAATCTGTCATTTTCATGCATTTCTTGAAGATTGATCAACCAGTCGTCAACAGTAGGAATTTCTTTTTTCTTCCAATTGGCAGGTATTTTCAATCTCACTGCAGTGATTAAGTAAAGCATTCTTCTCCAATGTTCCTGAGCAAATTTTCTTTCCAAGATCATCATCATATTTAACAGATAGACTTTTGGGTCCATGGTGTATTGTGTATTATATATCTTTTGTATGGTATTATGTATTCTTGTCCAGAATTTTTGAATTATTGGGCATCCCCACCACATGTGATATATAGTACCAATGTATTTTCCGCAATGCCAGCATTTATTCTCTTTGGTCTTATATATTTTATTGATTCTCGATGGTGTTAGATACCACCTATTTACCATTTTTAGCAGATTTTCTTTTAAAGATAAGCACGCCATAAATTTATTACTTTCTTTCCACACCTTCTCCCATTTCTCTATTCCTATCGTTTCACCAAGATCTTCTGCCCACTTATTCATCACTTCCGTTACTGTTTCACTGTCTAATTCTCTCTCTAATAATAGTTTGTATACTGCTGAGGTTTTCTTAGTTTCCTTTCCCCATATTATTTTATCCATTTCATTCTCTACCATGTCGAAATCGTATATTTTTTTGTCTTCATGAAATTTGTTTTAAATTTGTAAAGCACCTCCAGTGTTTCGGCCTGGTCACACCTTCTTACCCACCACTGTGGGGTGCAAGCAGGTGCATCCAGGCAAGCGGCTCTGAGTTTGTGCTGGCACTGCTTTCTTTCTTTAAATTGGTTGTTTTGAGGGGTTTTTTTCAATAGTAAGTTTGCCCACCACCATTGACCAATCAGAACCTAACTGGTGGCACCAGAAGATGTGGGAAGGCTCTCCTCCCACCCACTGGCCCTCAGCTCGTGAACCAGGGGGAAGGGCAGAGAAGAGTGATTATTTGTGGAGGAGAAAATCGAAATGTGCCTATTTATATCCTCTCTTCGCGGGCTGCATGAAATCCTTTGGCGGTCTGCATGCGGGGACCGTATTTTCTGCAGGCCTGATTTGGGCTGTCCACACAAGCACCAACATTAGAAAATTCTGATAGTTGTAATAATCGTTTTAGTAAGAGAAACTAATATTTAGTTATTTGTTTATTGCTTTTGATACAGTGACATGTACTGTGTTCTAGACAAAATAATAACTTAATTTCAGTGAGAGCATTTGTTCTTATGTGTCTTCAAGTTGACTCTGTGTTACAGCAACCCTGCCCTATCCTAGGGTATTGTTGGCAAAATTTATTCAGAAGTTTGCCATTGTTTTCCTCTGAAGCTCAGAGAGTGTGACTTGCCATAGTCACCCTGGGAGTTTCCATGGCTGCGTGGGGATTCAGACCCTGCCCTCCCAGAGCCCTAGTCCAACACTTAAACCACTATACCACACTGGCTCTCTAATACTCATCTCACTGCCTTAAGTCATTTAGAGATAGTCTACCTCAAACCACTATACATTACACTGGCTCAAGCACAGGAGTCCATAGGCATTCTGTAAATGGATCTTCTGGACTCTATTTACTTGGCTAAAATAATTCCTCAAAGGAATGAAAGGTTTGGTTGAGGGCTACCGTGCTTAAGGACTTAATGCTTCACCCCATTCTGTTTCCCCAGTTTACCCTCCTAATATTAGCCTGAATCCAGTTGCTAATGCCAACTAGAGTATACCTGTTGAATGAGCTGGAAAATGGTAAATCAGAGGTAAATCAGATTTTCAATCTTCTTGTTTCAATGAATCCACTCTGCTTGAGATGAGCAGTAGGGGTTTAGGCCATTATTTGTAGTACATGAAGGGAAGACACATAGATAGGGGTGCCAACTGTCCCTCCCATACAGCTGATAGCAGCTTTAAGGGTGTTGAGCATTTTAAGTCAGGGTTGATGTGTGCAGGAATGAGTTGTTTCCTCTCTGGCAGTGCTGCATGGCCAATTCCCATCAGAGATCATCCAGGCTACTTTACCCTATCTGGAGATCTGACATAGAGTTTACCTCTCAGGCAGATGACCTTGAACTACATTTCTGATGCAACTGTATACTTTTTTCATGTATTTTCTATCATCTGAGTAATTCATTAGGTCTAGAAAGGTATTCTCGTAGGATTCTGTTACTTTAGGAAATTTCCTTCACTTCTTTTCTTTTCTTTTTGGTGGAGGCTTCTTTCTTTTTTAAAGGGAATTCCTTATTTTAGGATTTAGACTGAAGAAGTGCTTTGCTAGCTTTTTTATTTAGTGTAGGTGACTGGGATTAAGAAAGAATGGAGATTATTACATTTGAGGGGTAATATTTAGAGATGTGAAGGCCACTTTAGAAAAAGAAGAAATCAGAAAAAAAGGTTTCTGTTTTTCTGAAGCCCTTTTTCTCCAGAAAAATGGGAAAAATAGATTGTGGAATATCACTTTAGAATGATGAATAAAATGTTTAAGAGAAAGTATTCATAAATTAGAGCATTGTAATCATTTCTAAAAAAATTGTGAGAAGACTTTTATGTACTGTGTCAGATCATTATGATGCTTGCGATTGGTTTCCTTTTCTCAGTTTTTTTTTAAAAAATGGGAATGACTGTGTTATGTCTGTTTGACACTATGGAATACTAATGGAGACAAAACAATTTTCTCTGTTTTACTAATATTGATGGTTTCTTCTGCATTTATTATTGAGTTATTTTTGGTCTGGTACTCAAACTCACAAAATGAAAGAGTGTGTTCCTTGCACTTCAGGATCTTTCAGCACCATTTGTAACATTTTTTAAAGTATTGTAATTTTTTGTAAGTATTAATATCTATAATTATATTGGGAATGAGCTGTATTGTACTATTATATATCAAATATGATACTGTTGTGTCAAACCAATATATTGCATTTTATGTTCCTCCAATAACAAATTTATTTTGAATCTGGAAAGAATGCTAATATTGCATGTTGTATTTCTCCTGAAAAAAACGGGGGGGGGGTAACCCCCCCTTCTCAATGGCTTCAAAATTTCTGGAAATGCTGCATCTCAGTAATATTATATTTAGTAAGACATCCTGGTCAATCTCTGCCTGAGGATGGGACTTTTGGTTGTGCAATATATTTATTCCATAGTAGTCCTGCTAAACTACTCAGAATAAAGTTGATTGTGAAATAAACTATTAGTTAATTTTTCTTGCATTTGTGTTCCATTGACTTGTTCATCATTCCTTAGTTTAAGAAAGGCACAGGCAAAGCAGTGACTATTATTATTAACCATATTATTCAGTATTCTACATTGGCTCCTTAGTTACATATGCATAACTAAGTGATGTCTCCTGGCCTGACATCCTCCCAGTCCACCTTAATAGCCAGCAGCCACATCAGAAGAAGGAGATTTGTTCAGCTGTGAATTGGGGTGCCAGGGGGAGGATATTTCCAGCCACCTCCCACCAGCAATTGAGGCTGTGCAAAGGAATTTGAGTCCCCAAATTGGGGCTCAAGTTGGCTTGCAGATTAAGATGCTTACAATACAGCTAAAAACATACAAAAAGCCAACATTAAAATATAATTAAATTACAAAAGTGTTGAAATAATTTAAAATATACACTTAGAAATTATTAAAAGTAGTTTTTTTTTCAAAAAAGTACAGTTTAAAACAATATAGCACCCTTTCCTAAAAACAAAAACAAAACACCCTCGCCCATTGGGATAGGAAAAAAAAGGCTTCACCTGCTAACAGGAGAACACCAAGGAGGGAGCCATTCCATAGCCTCCCTGGGGAAGGAATTCCAGAGCCTAAGGGCAGTTACTGAAACTTTCTGGTTCATTTTTAGGGAGAAATATATCTAGGAGGAGTGAAGAAATGAAATGCTTTTTGCTAAGGCATGACAATCAAGGCCCAGGCATAAGGAGGGTACACTTTGCTGGGGCGGCCTACAGATAAACAAGGTGAAGATAGCTTATGTCGCAGTTCCATTCCCACAAGGGAAAAGAAAGTTGAGCTTTAATTTGATTATTGTGCTTGAGGATATTCTCTGTATCCATGTTTTTTTCATATCTTGTGAAATTTGATGGAATCAAATCAGAAGTGCTGTTAGAGCAGAATAAGCAATATTTTGAAGAGTGAATTGGTGGCTTGGGCCCTATTTTACAATAGGCAGTACATTCATGTACTTACAGTAAACAGTTTAGTTTAAGAGACAAGGTTTGTGCTTCCTTTTGGGACATGCTCCCTCAAAAACTACAAATTCCTTGTGCTTAGGCAAAAGGGATGGTCAGCTAGTGAGAGGAACAAAGCACTGTAGCATTCATAAATCCCAGGGACAGTCTAAGAAGATGCTGCTGGTAGAATCTACAGGCCCAACATATATGTAAGTTACTGTCTGATGTTCACAATGTAATACAACA
This sequence comes from Gambelia wislizenii, assembly GCA_030847615.1. Classification (NCBI taxonomy): domain Eukaryota; kingdom Metazoa; phylum Chordata; class Lepidosauria; order Squamata; family Crotaphytidae; genus Gambelia; species Gambelia wislizenii. The sequence continues at coordinate 181,563,452 of JAUMIR010000005.1, read as the reverse complement.
GTATATGTGTAATTGTGAAACTGGATGACAAATTGACTTTGGGAAGCTGATGATGTTGCCATTAAAAGAGTCAGGAAAATAAATTGTTATACTGAAATGATCTGATCATAACTTTTCTTTAAAGACTCATGTGTTAAGAGCAGTGCACTGGGTTTCACTGGTTTGGAAAAGAAAGGCCTCCCAGGCATGAACTCTCTGCAGGACCTTATAGGCTACCGTTTTTATTAAATGGACAATTAATCCGATTGACTCCAAGTGAAAGAAATTAGGTCAAGGACAAGCTGATTTTGCAGCAAAAAAACATTTCTTTATTAAACAGACAAAAGAAGAAGAAGAAGATAACAGTAGAAAGCAGTAGAAGTCTATATTCAATACAAGCTGTTTCTAAGCTATTTCTCAAAGTAAAAGAGGGGAAAAACAGCACTAAAATCCTACTCCTGACCAGTCTAAGTGGGGATAGAGGGCTAGCAGAGCTTAAGGGCCTACAGTCTAAGACACCTGGCTTTTCTCACTCTCTTGATGTGAAGAAGATTCCAGGTCTTCTTGGGCAGAGCATCTGGGAGGTAGAAGAAGAGAGAGGGAGAAGAGCCAAGGGAGAGGAAAAAAAAGGAGCCAAAAAGGAAAGGGGAGCCAAAAGAACTGTCCCTCCCCCTTCCTGGCTAATATACAGCCCTTTTCTGATCTGGGGGCTGTCTCCTGGAGTGGAGACACTTCTGGGAGGAGAATGTTATTCTGCTTGAGGGCTCAAAAGGCCCACGTGCCTAGTGTTATTTGTGCAATGGTTAGATGTGAACCTGACCTCTGCCTTTCACTTTCTGTGCACTGGTAATGGATCTTAGTTGGCCTGGGACAGTCAAACAATAAAGTAGCATGTCTTAAGACAATGCCAATCAGGTATCCTCTTTGAAATCCAATCAGGGTTGCTCAATATCTCTGGAAAGTGCAGAATACATCACGGGTGTGTGTGTACTAGTCCAATCAGTTTGGAACGTCTCCTTAAGCAGAGCGGTTAGGTATTGATTGTTCTCCTGAACATATCAATGGGACCATTTCCTTGTCAGCAGAAGGGGAGGAAAATTCCAATTTGTACTTTAAAATGAGGATTGACATCTCCCAGATCCAAGCTTTTGCCCTACCCTTTTCAAGATATGCCTCTTATTATGTGTGCAGACTCTTGCAATTCATACTTATCCAGCATAACACATGAGTTCATATTATGGGATAGGATTGTGATATATGTATGAAACGGTGTTACGACTTCACTGTGTATCCCAAAATGATGCTTGACTCTGATGATAGAGTTGATTGTGCAAGCTTTACTATGAATATTTGAGTCTTTGAAATATAAAAGATGTGTTGATAACATACTTCTGCAATCAGTATGGACATATGTAACCTGTTACTTTTAAAGCTGTACATTTTCTACACAGTATTTTCTGCACTGTAAGTTTGGAACAGCTTCCCAGAACACCTGTGTCATTCTGTTACTTCCATTGGTCCTTACTTTTCCTGGAAACCTTTGACACATCCTCCTATCTCCTATGTCCTCTTTAACTGATCCCAAAACTAAGTCTAAGCATGTTAGCTTAGCTAACCTCTAACTTCCCATTTAACCCTGCCTTAATTTCCCTTATCTTTTGTAATTCCCAGAGAAGCTGAGATTCCAAGCTTTTTTTGGCAGGTCTGTTTCCTCAGTGCCATGGAGACTGGTAGTGATATAGGGCAAAATATCGGTTAGGATAAGCTCGGCCAGGAGTAAGCTCGGCCACCACCTTACCCAGTCCACTATGACTACTCTATGTAGTGACTTCATGCAAAATGCTGTTAAGCTGTCTTTGCGATATGTAAAAGTTTCTAACATGAATTTAAGGCAGTATATCATATTCTAATTGCCTACTGTAAATGTTGTCTCAATCAACAAAATATTTACTTTAATAACATTTTGTATTTGTTCTCTATTTCCTTGAGAAAAGAAAATTTAAAATAGCTGGTCAAATCATAGAAATCATTATTCAGTTTTGTTTTACAGTAGAATGCAGTGAACATAATAGATTGGTGGTAAAGCCTGCTACTGTAGGCCATCAGACTTCATTTAATTTCATTTTCATTATGCAACAGTGCAATTAACCTTAGCTTATTAATTTTATGATTTTAGTTGATTAATTTAGCCAATAAATCTAATCTGCAAAAAAAAGAGAGAAAAATAGTTTGAAAAAACAGCAAAGATTTTGTTGGCATAACTTGTAACTTTGTACAGGAGCTGCAGCAATCGTGTTACAGAATTTTCTTCCACTTTCCTCCCCTCTGTAGCCCGTGGAGCCACTCCAAAAATGGGGGTTTCTGAGCCCTCCAGAACAGCTAGCTAGCTTTCTTTCTTTCTTTCTTTCTTTCTTTCTTTCTTTTGTGTGTGTTTTGAATGTTGCAATTGGTTGCAACAGTTTCTGTGCAGGAAACAGCATTTTCTGCAGAGAAAATAGTATTTCTGCAGAGAAGATACTTTTTCTTGCTCAGAAAGTGCCTTTTTTAATGCAAAAAGGCCATGTGTGAATTTTGTGCAGAATAAGTCTCAAACTGTGAATAGTCTTCCAAATTGGGACAGTTTTCAAATACCGTAGTTCCTTGCAGGAAGAAGAAAATGGCTAAAAAAAAAATTGTTCCTTCCTTTGCAAATGAAATTAGCAAAGAATTACATCCCTAGAGTATGGTCAGTATATGTGAACATGATGTTTGTTATAAAATCTGGAACACAAACATGGTAACTTTACTTCTAAACAGTCTGAATTGTGAGAAAGAACAGAAGATTTTTTTTTGTCTGTCTCAGGTTTGCAACAGTTTATTTGCTAAGATGTCAAATAATCTCTGTCTTTTTAAAAGCTGTAACTTTATTTGTTCCAGGGAGATTTCTAATGGCTTTCATATGTTGCTATATAGCTTCTTAGGTGCTTTTACAGTTGTCCCTCCGTATTCACAGATTTGGTATCCACGGATTTAAGTATTCACGGCTTGAAAATATTCTCTAAAAAATAATAATCCAACAAGCAAACCTTAATTTTGCCGTTTTATATAAGGGACATCATTTTGCTATGCCATTGCATATAATGGGACTTGAGTATTCACAGATTTTGGTATCCACGGGGGGTCCTGGAACCAAACCCCAGTGAATATATGAAGGGGCAAGTGTATTTATATTGCTTCTGCAGTTTTGTTTTTTTTTTAATATGGAGTAGGATATTGGAGTAGGATACTCTTTGGAGGTTTGTTTGTTTTTTGTCTGAAAAGCTTTGTATACTACTTTCAGCATTGCTCAAGAAAGAAAATTGGCATGAAATGTTCATAAAATTATGAACTTCCAGGTTATATCTGACACCCAGATTATAGCAATTGCGGTGTTGATGGAGATATGGCAGCTTATGAACTTGTTAGATGACACAAGTCTTGGTAAAAAAGCTGGGTTATTACCAACATCATATGAACGGGAAGTTGAAAACAGGACCTCATATTGGATAGCTAACATGCATTTAAAAAAAAAGAATCTGCTTAAGTACTCTCTCTTCTCAATTCAGCCTCTATGTTTGTGTTTTTAAGGGCACACACTGAGGAGTGACACAAGTTAATAGTCTTTTATAGTTGCATCTCTGTTTGGCATAGTGCTTTCAAAGATACCACTAGACTTGGGGGGGCATTCTGAAAAGGAACAAAATATATCAGGTATCTGAGGACAGCTCTCACTTCATCTCCAATTTTTTTTCTGTGCACCTTTTGGGATGGATGGATTCTGCTTCCTTTTTGGCTATAAGCCTAGAGAGAAAGGGTTTGCATTCAAAGTTCTAGCCCTCATGATTGTCTTTCAGAATGTTATTTGGAAACGATAGTACTTGAGCTAGTACCAATGGTTTTTTGTGGTCAAAGAAAGATAAGGTGAAACGAAGATTATTTTGGATGGTGTAACAGATGTCATTTAGAACACCACAAATGTAGAAAAAGTGATGCAAACTAGGGTTTGCTAGAGTGTGTATAGTTTCAATTTTATCAGCTCAGGGTGTTTTCTTCTTCTTCTTAGAACTGACTTCATAATGTAGGGTGCCAATAAGATTTTAAAAAATAATTTCAATTTTTAAATACACTACGAATTACAAAGATTAAGGAAAAAGATAGAAAACTACAAAAAGATACAAATTAAAAAGTGCAGAAGAAAGATAAGCAAAAGAAAAGAACAGGAAAAGAAGAAGAAAAAAGTGACTTCTAATCTTCCTTTCAGCAGTTATATTGCAACCTGTTTCCTTCTTTCAATAGCCTGTTCTTTCTAAACATCAAAACTAAAAGTTACCAAGTCATACCAAGTTCTTTTTCCTGAAAAAAAGTCTATAAGGAGTTTCTAGTCTTTGAGAAATGTCACTAATGACCTTTTTCTAATCAAACCAGCCATTTTGTCCATTTCTGCTAAATCTGTCAGTTTCAATGACCATTCCTCCATAGTGGTAGTGTTGAAGTCTTCCATCTTTGCACATACAGACAGTAAGATTTTTTAAAGACTACCTGATAAATTGTGTATTTTATTTATTAAAAATTGTCCTGCCTTCTTTAAAATTTGATTAACCACTTGAACTGGGAGGCCAGCTAGCTAAAAACGTTGTCGTCGTTGTCGTCGTCCTCCTCCTCTTCCTCCTTCTCCTCCTGATATTTATACAATAGGCCCACATATTACAAGTGGAATCTATTCCAGGACCCTTTGTGTATAACAATTTTTGTGTATAATCTGGAACTCTTTTTTTCTTATGCCTCTCTTGGCCAAGGAATTACTCTCTGTCTGTCTTTGGCAGAAAGAGGTGCAAACGACTTCCCATGCTTCTCTCAGCCAAGGAAGGACTCCCAGTCATTCTCCCACAGAGGGAGGCACAGCCAGCTTCTCACCCTTTCTCTGCTGAGGAAGGACTCTCATTCATCCTTTGACAGAGAGGGGCACAGGAAGCGTTTCTGCTTCAATAGTTTTTATTTAAGTTCCATACATCTTATACATCCACTTGTAATATCCATAATCTCTTTTCTGCTTTCTTGTTTCATACTATACAATTAAAGTGGAATCAGTACATCAAAATGCTTATATTGCCCAAAACTTAAATCTTTGGGCACCCTATTTAAATTCTTGTTACCTTCTTACAAAATATTTCCACCATATAACAGTAAACACATGACAGAAATTATTGACTTCCAATATCTATCACTTTTGGAACAGATATTCTGCTTATCTAATAGTATGACCACTTCATATGGTTTCTTCTTTATTTTCTACATCTCTGCAGTATCCCAGTTATGTTACTATCTAAGCTTAATTTCCTTTCTCCGTCCCCTTCTTATCCCATTAATAACAAGTTGTCCTCTTCAAAGCTTGTTCCTTTTAATTCCCAATACCTTAAAGTTTGTTTCCATTTTTCCAACAATTTTCGCTTGGGGAGATTATGAATTTTAGCTGATAGCATGTCTGATTCTAACATCTCTTGAGATTTCCTGAACCATTCTTCTAATAGGGGAGCCTTATGTGATTTCCAACTCTGCGCTATTGTCAGTCTAGCTGCAGTAATTAAATGCAGTATGATCTTCCAATTTCTAGCTGCCACTCCCTTTTCTATCCCTTTAATCATATTTAGTAAGAATAGTTCAGGTTTTGGTTCAAAATTGAATTGTAACTTTTATTCTAGAAGTTTATGGATATTCCCCCAAAATTTCCTAACCACTTTACAATTCCACCACATGTGTATTAAAGTTCCAATATTTTCTCGACATTTCCAACAAGTGTTACAGAATTGTTAATTTTATTAAGTCTCGCAGGAGTATAATACCACCTGTGGGCCATTTTCAGATAGTTTTCTTTCAGGTTTTGACAAATAGTAAATGTATAAGTTCTATTTCTGCCTCTTTCCCAAGCTTTATCTCTAAAGCATATCCAAAATCTTTAGCCCACTTGATCATATAATCTTTAATATTATCTGCCTCTAAGTTCCTGCTTAACAATAAATTATATAATTTGCTAATCTTTTTCTTCTCTCTCACCTCCCAAAAAAGTTTGTCTAGATCATTTTCTTCTTTCTCCATATTCCTGCTTTAATATCTTCCTGAAATCTGGCTTTTATCTGAAGATAATTGAACCAGTTGATGTTACAATTTTCCTCTACCTCTTCTTTAGATTTTATCGTTATTACACCTTCTCCATTTACTTTTAATAACTCCTTGTATCTCAACCAATGCTTAGTGTTTTCCCACTTACTTTGAAAGGCCTCATGGGGAGAGGTCCAGTAAGGTAGTTTGAAATAAAAGATCTTTTTAATTTTTTTCCATACTTGTAGAAGAGCTCTTCTTGCAAAGTGATTATTAAAGTCCCTATTCACTTTATCCTTATCATAACATAAATACTCGTGCCACCCAAAGTGGTTGTCATAGCCTTCAGTCATTAATAGTTTTTCATTTTCTAGTTTTACCCATTCTTGTAACCATGTAAGGGAGGCCGTGTAATAATACCGTTTAAGATCAGGCATACCCCATCCACCTCTTGTCGTTGTGTCTGTAAGATATTTCCACTTGATTCTGGGTTTCTTACTATTCCAAATGAAATTTCTCAGATCTCTTTCCAATTTTACCCAGCATTTCTCATTTATTATGACTGGTGCATTTTGAAATAAAAATAGCATTTTAAGGTAGAATGTTCATCTTGCAGGCCGCAATTTTCCCTGCAATTGAAAGATCTAATTTGCTCCATCTCCCCATGTCTGCTTTGACTTTTTTCCAGGTTTTTTTATAATTGTTCTCAATGATACCTGTGTTCCTTTTTGTAATCCCGAGACCAAGGTACCTCACTTTTGATCCAGTTTTACATCCTGTCTTATCTACTAATAATTGGTCTTTTTGTTCTTTCATATTTTTGTTAGTATTATTGATTTTTCTCTATTTATTTTGAATCCTGAATGTTGATCAAATTCAGTAATGATTTTTAATATACTCTTTATATAATCCAATGTATTTTCCATAAAATTTACTAAATCGTCCACAAATGCACACAATTTAAAACATCTTCCTTTTATTTTCACTCCGGGCAGATTCTTGTCTTCTCTTATGTTTCTATTCAACATTTCCAACACTAAGATGAAAAGTAGTGGTGATAAAGGGCACCCCTGTCTGGTGCTGTTACTTACTTCTATTATCTCCGGACTCTCTCCATTAATAATTAATTTTGCTGTCTGTTTTTCATATATCCTCTCAATTCTTCTGTAGAAGTTGTCACCACTATTCATTCTTTTAATCACTTCTAACAAGCAATCCCACCTTACGTTATCGAAGGCTTTTTCAGGGTCAACGAATAACATTGCCATTTTTTATCATTATTCTTCTCAAAGTATTCTATAATGTCCAGGATTACTCTCGTGTTTTCTTAATCTGTCTCCCTGGAATGAATCCGTTTTGATCTTCATGGATTATATCTACTATAATATTTTTCATTCTTTCCGCTATAATTGCTGAGTATATTTTATAGTCTTGATTGAGAAGTGAGATGGGTCTATAATTGGAAACTTCTTTTTTATCCTTCCCCTCTTTAATTATTAACGTTACATTTGCCATTGTCCATGATTCTGGTACACCTTTCTCTTCCACTTCTTTGAAAGTTTTGTGTAATGGTATAATTATTTCGTCTTCTACCAACTTGTAATATAGTGCCATGAATCCATGAGGGCCTGGAGCTTTATTCGGCTTTAATCTCCTTATAGTTGATGTAATTTCAACGATTGTGATGGGGTCATTAAGTTTTTTCTTTTGTTCTATAGTCAGTTTTGGAAAGTTATGTTGATCTAGATATCTTCTCAGTTGATTTTCTGATTCTTCATTAGGTTTTTCTTTTTCAAACAATCGTAAAAATCATAGGATATTTGCATTATCTCTTTTTGGTTTGTAATTGTTTCCTTCTTATTATTAATTTGCAAAATTAGCTTCTTTTCTATTCCTTTTTTTCAGTTTGTAAGAAAGCCACTTTCCAGATTTATTTACGTGTTCAAAATTCCTCAATTTCGTCCTTTTCAATTTTTTCTCCAGCTGATTTAATTCTTCCAGATTAATCTGCTTTTGTATCAATTTAATTTGCTGCATTATTTCTACATTATTTGGTTGTTCTCTCAAGTCTTTTTCTTTTCATCCTAATTGTCTATTCAAAAATCTATATCTTTCTGATTTAGCTTTTTTGACTTCTGATCCCCTCATGATGAATATACCACGGATTACCACCTTACTGGCATCCCAGACTATTCTTGTTTGGGAACCTTCCATCATATTTTCTTTGAAATAAAATCTTATTTCTTTTTTTAATGTTTTCAAAAATCTTTCATCTCACAATAAGCTTTTGTTCTATCTCCAATAAAATGATTTTTTTTTTGCCTATTTCCATCTTAATCTGTAAGGGTTTATGATCTGAGACTGATTTTGTCAAGATCTCCCTCTCTGTGGTATATGAAGTGAGATTTTGTGAGGCTAGAACCAAGTCAATCCTAGACATGGTTTTAAATCTATCAGACAAAAAAGTAAAAACCCCTTTCTTCTCCCTTCTTAGCGAGCCATACATTTTCTAGATTTTTAAAATCAAAAAAGCTTTGGGGTAATTTCCCTTTAAATTTTGAATTCTTGTTTGTGGTCCTATTTTTGTTGGGGTTTATCACTCCATTAATGTTGCCCACAACCAGCAAGTTTTCTTTATCATAATTTTCTATTCTCTTATGCTGTTTTCTATAGAAAGCTTCTTGATTAGAATTAGGGGCATAGATTCCTATGATTACTAATTTTTCTCCTGAAGAGATACCTCTATACTAGTTACTTGACCATTCTCATCCTTAAAAAGTTCTTTTGATTCATAGCACTTATTTACATAAAGGGCTACCCCCATTTTCTTGTTGCTGGTTGCTGAGTAAAATAGATTACCCAATTTTGAACATATCAAAAATCTTATGTCCACTTCTTTTATTTTTGTCTCCTGAATACAGGTTATATCTGATTTCAGCCTTACCAAATGCTGCAAAACTTGACATCTCTTAAATTCTTAATTAAGTCCTTTAACATTCCAAGTTGTTATTTTAAGATTCCTCTTCCTCTTCGGTGTTGTTCTGGCTTCCCTCTTCTTCTTTCTCTTCTTCTTCTTCTTCTACCTCTTCTCCATCTTGATCACTTCCTTCTTGATCTTCTTTTCCCGTTGGTTCTTCTACCAAATATTTTTTATTTGCTTCTAACCTTTTTTCCTCTTCCACTATTTCTTCTTTCTCTAGGTTGGTGTTTTTATCTTTACTTGTTTTTTTCTCCTCTTTTCTTTCCCCATTTCTCTTTTGAATTTTTTGCAAAATTCCTTGGCTTTGGTGATCGAGTTGATTTTATATATTTTTTGCTTGTATGTAAAGGAGAGACCTTCTATTCTCTCCCAAAAGGAGGGAAACATCGCCTCAACGAACTGAACCCCTTTCTTCATTTCAAGAGCAGTTACGGTTATTGTAGTGTTCACAGCTACTTCAGTATTATTTGGGACTGTGTTTGAGATACAGCGGAGGAGGAGTGAAGAGATATTGTTTCTTTAATTGTTTCTTTTGTGAGAAGAAAAGCAAGAAATTGGGAAATAACACGGAGAGGACTTTGTGATTTTGCAATACTAAAAATAAGGGAGTCGTCTTTGAAGCTCAGTGGGAAACTCCAGCTGTAGGAGATCGTTCATTTTGTGGAGGAAGGGGGTGGTAACCTATTTTAACTCAACTGAGCATACATTCTCTTCTCCCAATGGCATAGTTAAAGAAATTCAGATAGAAACTCTTGTTTAGAAAGTGCTCTCTGTAGCTAGAACAAAGCACAATGAGTTCCTGTTTTGTTTATATTTGTGTAAAATAGTGTTTTTTTCTCTCTCCTACTTAAGGAAGTGATATTTAAAGTGGATAGGAATTGGCACTTCATTGGTACCAAGATGTACTATTGTATTAAGAGATAATACTGTAATTGACTTAAGAGGCTCCGACCACAACTGTAACAGCAAGATGAGTGTTTGTTTTTGTTGAAGTGATGCAACTTATAGTTGACTTTGTTGAAATTATGTAATTTGTAGCTGACCTTTGGCAGTGGCAATGATAATGATAATGAGAAATTGAAAAAGTGGGAGGGGGAATGAAAGACTATGAGAATATAAAGCATCAAGGGAATAAAAGCAACAAGGGAATAAAAGTAGGAATAAAAGAAAAAAGGGGGATCGTAAGCAATTTAAAAGGGGTGAATTAAGCAAACAACATACGATTTATATGATATATATATATATATATATATATATATAATACAATATATGCACGTAGGAGGGGCAGGTGTGAAAGGAAGAAACGAAAAGAAAAGAGAAAAGGGAAAAGCACAGAAGAGCAGGAAAAGAGTAAAAGGAGTGCAGAAAGAGTAAATAGAGTAAGAATAAGAGAAGAACAATAACAACTTGGTAACCCTAGAAAGAAATTTAGGTTTGGTGTTGTTACTGGGGCGAACTGACTGATTATACAAAAGCATAGGGAGGTCGAAGGGAAGTTATCACTTGTAATACCCACAAACTTATTAACAACATAAGGATATATAAATGCATTATAGATGAATTACACATTATAAAGACACCAAATCGACTTTATAAATTGTCTGATTATAAAAAGATACACTTAGACAGGTAGCTGTACTACCTTATCTATACAGATATATACAAAATATTTACAAAATATATTTACAGAATATATTTACAATATATATATATACGAATGATATACATAGCTATATATAATTATGTATATTGTATTATATATTAAGATATATTAACATATATTTACATATTTACACTTCAATATACAGTAAGTTGAGAGCTCTACTATAATTCCTACTACAATTTAATATAATTCCTGTTATAACTCCTACTATAATTTAATAACAGAAGTGGAAGCTCCTGACAGCAGGAGTATTAGTGTTAAAGAAAGGAGATGCAAAAGTCAAAGAGATTATACTGAAGAAAGGAGATTAAACAAAAAGCTTTGATAACTTCAGCTGGAATTGAACCGGTACAAAGAAAAGCTGTAGAGATGGCATCAGGAATTAAGAAGACCACATCACAAACACAAGTCTTAACAAGAAGAGGATCTATAGAAACAACGAAATTATCATACCTACATACTGTGATTATTGATGACCTAAAAACAGAAATTAAGAATTTTAAACAAGAAATAAGGGTGGAGCTTAAAGATTTAAGAAAAGAAATAAAAATGGACAACAAGAAAGAAACAGACCTTTTAGGGAAGAAAATTGATAAAATCCATAAAGATATGGAAGAAATGAAAGGAGAAATTGCTAAATTAAAAGAAAACTCTAAAGAAGCAGAGAAAAAGATAAAAAATGTATCAGAAAAAACAAGAAGTAGAAGAGTTACAAATATTGAATCAAGAGCTGCAAAATAGAGGAAAAAGTATTAAGCTTAGATGGATCTCAGAGAAAATGACTGAAAATCTGGTGGAAAGATTAACATTACCTTTAGCAAAATTCATTGGCTATACAGAGGAAAATTTGGAAAGGGATTTGGATAGAATATTCAGGATTAATTCTTCAATGGCTAGAGACAAAAAATTACCCAGGGATGAGGTTGTTTCATTTACTAGATCAAAGACAAGAGATACAATTATTCAGCAAAGCTACAAAGATAAATTAATCATTAATGGGGATGAAGTCAAAATTTTCAAGGACATACCGCCATTAATTTTTTTAAAAGAGGCAAGATTACAACTTTATAACACAGCTATTATCAAAGAATGGGATATATTATAGAAGGAAGCGTTTTTCACAGGCTGCAAAGCAGACCCCAACCCCCACCTCAACCTCATTTCTGTTGGGAAAATTCAGCATTCCCGCCCAATTAGGGCAAATGGGTAATAGATACGACAGTATTTCCTTCACGTTGAAATTTTTCACTTTCTCTCACTCATAGTTTGCAACTAAGCAACAAGACTATGTGATATAGGATAACTCTGTTGGTCTTGGTCATAGAAAAGATTTGTCCCTTCTCAGCTCCTCTAGTTACCATGCTTTACTCTCCTACTTGCTTCTTCAGAAGCCATATTTCTCCTTTTCATTGAGCTGGTGAGCTAAGATGGAGCACCTGTCTTTTAACCAAACTCATTTATTAGGATTTAGCCCAGTGTTTGTCAGTCAAGGTTCCCTGGAACCCTAGGGTTCTCCAAGAGGTTGCTAGGGGTTCCTCGAGAGATTGTGATTGTATGTGTGTGTGTGTGGGAAAACAATAGCAGTATATACAACAATATTTATGCAGGAGTTCCCTGAGACCTGAAAATTATTTCAAGGCTTCCTCCAGGATAAAAAGTTTGAGAAAGGCTGATTTAGGTTCTCCATGCATATGTAAATACATAGCTATTAGTAAAGTTTTAAGTCATTTAATTTGAAACTACCTGCCTCTTGGTGATGGTAGTGCAGTGGTTAAATGCCAGTAGTGCAACCCACAAGGTTATGAGTTTGATCCCAGAGGGATCCGCCTTCCATTCTTCTGTAGGTTGGTAAAATGAGTACCCAGCTTGTTGGGGGCAATTAGCTAAAAAAACATTTTAAATGACGTTAGAGAGTGCTTCAGCACTGATAACCGGTATATAAATATCAATGCTATTGCTATTTTGTTTTGGGGTTCAGAGTAAAACGTTGTACATTGTACATTGAGCACTGTTCTGCTAGAGTGCTGCTCTGCTAGAAGAAAGTTAACTCTTAACAGTTTTAATTTCATAGAGTTTTCCCAAAAAAGAGCTACCACCCAGGGCCACTAATTCCTCAACAATTTCCAGATTCCCTGGAAATAAAATCTTGGCAATCCTAGAATTTTGCCTCACTGCACAAAAAAATGTCCAGGTCTCTACAAATCATTTGTCAATAAATGCAATATTATTGTGGTTATAATTGCTATTGTAAACACCATAGATTTATTTATGTATATAGTCACTGAGAGCCAACATGGTGTAGCATTGGTCTATGACTCTGGAGACCAGGGTTTGAATCCTCAGTCATGGAAACTCACTGGGTGACCTTGGAGAAGTCACACTCTCTCAGACACAGAGTAAGGCAAGAGCAACCCCCTTCTGAACAAATCTTGCCAAGAAAACCCCATTATAGGTTTGCCTTAAGGTTGCCATAAGTTGGAAATGACTTAAAGGCACACAACAACAACAAATAGTCACTGAGCATTGCAGGTAGAATATAAAATAGTATTTAATTGTGACTGGGCCAAAAAGGCTAGAAATTCAGAAAGCTTTCCATATATTCCTACCTGATAGTGTTGTCATTAACAGTTCCTCCTCATCATCAGGGAAAGCTATTGTATAAAATAATAATGAAGTAATAATGAATTTCAGGGGTTGCTTTGTGGATAAATGATAAATAAATAAATGATAAATAAATGCCCTGGTGGCCCAGTGGTTAAATGCCAGTACTGCAAGCCACCACATTGCAAGTTTAATTCCACCGGGCTCCAAGGTTCACTCAGCCTTCCATCCTTTCGTAGGTCGGTAAAATGGGTACCCAGCTTGTGGGGACAATTAGCTAACACACATTGGAAACTGCTTAATGCAGTGTAGATGTGTACATTGCTATTGCTTAAAACAATTTGTAAGCCGCTCTGATAGCCTTGTGGCTGATGAGCGGGGTATAAATAAATAAATAAATAAATAATAAAGAAAGAATTGTAAAGCACCTTGCACATTAAAAGCCTTAACATTACAAATAGGCTTAATTTCCTTTATTGAAAGTTACAATGTACCCTGAAGTTTAACTGTCCCAACTATAGCAGCTATTTCAGAAGAAGATGGAACAAATTCGTGTCAATACATGGCACTGAGTACTTTTGAAGATTTTTCACTTTTCTTCTAAAAGCACATTTCATAGTCAAAACTAGGTTTGAGAAAACAGTCCCCTAATGAATCAATACCAATATTATAGTTACTTGTGTTTACTTCTGGTATTGTGTCCCAAATACATTGTAAGTATTACCATCCAAATATTTGGTATATCACTACCAAATAAGTTGAAGAGTGTTTCTTTCTCTTGCTTTAGTTTTCACTTTTAGTGGTTTGGGCTAAACCAGTGTAGTGTAATTTTAATTTATGATATAATTTTGATCTTCACTCAAAATGTTCCAGGTTCAATTTTTGGTATTTCCAGGTGAATCAAGGAACATCTGTTGCCTGAAATCCTAGAGTGCTCTATCTGCATATTGATAGCTGGATGGGCGAATGGTTATCACACTGCATAAGCTAACTTTCTGGCTTTTATCTGTTTTTATCTTGTATTTTTAAGCTGTTATATTCCAGCCCGGGAATGGACCAGAATAAAGTAGTTTGTTCCTTCTGAAAGATAAGGTCCTATCCCCACTTTTTTTAATGGTTGATGTGAACCCATGCCTTTCTGTCTTTAGAAAGAAGAATGTAGAATAAAGCACTTCAAAAAAGAATATACAGTGGGTCCTTGGTATCCGCTGGGATTTGGTTCCAGGACTACCACCACCCCTCTGTGGATACCAAATCCACTGATGCTCAAGTCCCATTATATACAATGGCATAGTAAAATGGTGTCCCTTATATAAAATGGCAAAATCAAGGTTTGCTTCTTGGAATTTTAAAAAATATTTTCAAGCCGTAGATGGGCAAATCCATGGATGCCAAATCTGTGGATACAGAGGACGATTGTATTGAAGATTCTGAGAATGACCCCCCCCTCAAAAACCAACCCAATATACTTAATTTGTATATATTATAATTATATAGACTGTTAGTATATATAGTTTCCAGAAAAGTATGACTGTCAGATAGCCAGTATAGACCTACTAAGAATGATATAAAATTTAAAAGTATATAATATTAATATCAAAGTTTGATTCACATAGATGGTTCTTGAATTTAACTCTACATTAATGCAATATGTAACTGCTGCTGTTAGGAAATATGTATCCCATTGCTAATATTCTGGGTGTTAAAAACTAGCCACAAAGTGAGTGGAACAGAGTGGGTTTTGGCACACATGGAGATCTTAAACATAAAAAAAAAAAGGAATAAGATTCTCCACTCACAAAAATGAAGGTTGTATCTGTTTGCTGCCCTCATCCTGTGTTAGACGATCGTCTGCAGAGAGCAACATGCAGGCATAAATCAACGGCCTTCAGAACAGGAAACTAGCAAAAAGTAAAAAGTACATTCCGTTTTAAAAATAAAAAGCTTCCCTTTAAAATATATTGTTATTGTATTGTATATACATTAGCATCCTACACATCAAGAAAGCAAGAGAAAATATTAAGTGTAAAAAAACCCCAAACAATTAAAGTAAAAAATGTTCTGGTAATTAACTATTATTTTTCACAAAACTAGTCTAATTACGTATCAGTCATGCTGAAATGAAAGGTCAATAACTACAGATGCATAATTTCCCTCTGATAGATTGCTGTTTGAAAATAGGTTTATGACAATTATGTGATTAATTTCCTTTTATTAAACAGCATTATGAAACTTCATGATGCATTCATCTGTTTATTACTACTACTTTTTTCTGTTTAGTTAGAATGTAATGGTGAATGAAATCAAAGCTCAGTACAATATGCAAGTTACCTAGACATTATTTGTTAAAATGACCCACAAATGCATATTCATTGAATGGTGCTGATAAGCTTGGGGTGTTGTATAACCACATGTACATTCTTTTCCAGTCCAATAAATCTGTTCCATTTCAAACTATTACAAACATCTATGTTTTCTGTGTGGCCAAGTAATAGTCTAATATATATACACACACATACACACACACACACACACAAAGCTCTGTGTGTGTATGCAAGAGAAATCTCTCTCTGGCTTTTCTTCGCAAACGAAGATTCGGGAAGGACTCATCCCGCGCTTTCTGCAAGCGCGCTGATGACTAAAAAGGCCAATCCGAGATAAGCAAGTCCGGTTGCAAAAAGCACAGCAGAAGGTCTCCTTGGGTGATGTTTTTGGGTTGTGATTCTTTCTGCGTTGTCGTTTCTCTTCAAGACGTGTTCGTCGTGAGTTCTCAAATAAGGCTGCAGCATTGTGGATAATATTTACAGATCTAACTACCCTAAAGACACCAGATCTTGGAAGCTAAGAAGGGTCAGTCCTAATTAGTACTTGCATGGGAAACTGCCAATTAATAGCAGGTGCCGTAGGCTACATTTCAGAGGATGGAACTGGAAAACCATCTCTGAGCATTCCTTCTCTAAGAAAACCCTATTAAATTAATGGGGTCACCATGCTAATAGGTGACTTGAAGGCCTGTACACACACACACACACACATATATATTGTTATACACACATTATGCACATATTTTATGCATATACATATTTTATACTGTATTTTGTACGTGTCCTTATTTGTTTGTTTGTGTAAACATTTATATCCTACTATATATCCAAGAATCTCAGGGCAGCATACAATAAAATCAGTAAAAACAATTTGAAACAATAAGAATAATTTAAACAGAATAAAAGAATATTAAACAATTTGACACTTAAAACAGGACCATTTAGAACCAATTAAATCAGTTTATGATTTAAGAAAACTTGTTGCTCATCCTTGCTATCAGTTTGGAATCTATCTCATATAATAGGAGTATACGCTAAAGATTGTACAGTGCTTTGCACAAAGGAGGTGTTCTATAAAAGACAATGAGCACTCAACTAGACTTTAAGTTACTTGTCAGCCATCATCTATCCATATACAGTAGTCTTCTTCAGTGTGGCAACTGCTCGTAGTTCTGTCCATGCAAAATAAATGGCCTTTCATAAGATTTTCAAAACGTGACAATGTATGTATTTTCATTGCAGTATAACCAAGGCATCGTACTGATGCAGTTAATCGTGACCACGTTATGGAATTTCCCCCAAATTTAATTTGATTCACAAAGCATTTTAAATTCACAAAAGACAACAAATGTTCATTTCAAATTTGAGGTGGGAGAAGTCAGGAGAAATGCCCTGCATCTTCCACCTTCTGCAGTCCTCAAAAGATAGCTCCTGAAGATGCAAAAACCACATTGTTAGATAACATGTACCTTACATCTTCAGTTTGTAATTACTTTCATGAGTAATTGTAATTTTTTTAAAAAAAAGTTTAAAAATCTGATGTTCAATTGATTGTTGTACGTTTTGATGAACTTCCACTTTGTTTTGTTAACCTTGAATCTATTTTTTCCATAAGTTACCGTCTTGTGAATAATCTGTGCAGTGGTTCTTTACTTTTTTTGCTTATTTTATAGGAAACATTACTTGCAGAATGTGTGACAAAGTCTGAGTCAGAATATTTACTGTTGGTGTTGTATTGTCCCTTGTATGCTTTGTTGACCCAAGTCAGAATAGCTGGAATTGGAATAGATTTGCAGTATAGTTATCATTCCCTTGAATTAGTATTGTGGATTTAGTAATTTTGTGATTCGTAGTTACTTAAGAGAAAGAGGGTAGAAGAATTGGTGGCCTGGACAACTAGTTGCTTTGGTTGTTTAAAAACATTTGTCTGCTCAAAATGTCTTTTGAAATTGGTTTGCAACATTGAAAGGTCCAGTTATAAAAAATATTGTAAAATTCCATGTAATAAAACTACTACAAATTAAAGCAACTGCTGAAAAAGCCAAATGACTCAGAAAAGAAAGGGCTTACAACACTCATCAGTAACAGAGTGATATAGTGATAATTATTTATGTGGGAGAAATATTCTTTTCCTATAATTATTTACTTGGGAGAAATGTTTAGATTAATAATAACTGTGTTAATTTTCCAAGCTCAACAGGATCAAGAATTCACTTTATTGTAATTTGCTGTGTTACCCAATCTCTTCCACACACACGCTGGGGGGGGGGGGAGGAAGTATGTCCCCTACTTTAGGATGTGGGATGTCATCACTTCAAATTTGTGGTTCTGAACCACTGTGTCAGAAAGATGTGCCACAGAATTCCATCAGCTTCCCCTGGAGAGTCGTATGTGATCTATGCCAGTGTCACATATCAAAGTAATCAACATCGGTATGATAGGACCTGTCTCTCCAGAAGATGTGGCCAAAGGCTTCTATTCCTTTTACCACGTGGTACCAAAAGGGAATGGAAACCTTTGCCCAATCCTCAATCTCAGAGAAATACACAAATTCATACTCCTCCCACAAAAAATCAGGACGGTTTCTTTATCCAAGTTACTTCCCTAATTCCGTAAGGGCTAGTTTGCAAGAGTAGACCTTTGTGATGCCTACTTGCACTTTACAATCTGACCATTTTATCATCACTTCCTGTACTTCATGCTTGGCAGCTCCAGCTATCAATCCAGTGTGCTTCCTTTTGAATTATTCATAGCTTCTACGGTGTTCGCAAAGTGCATTTTATCATTTCAGCTTATTTCAAGACCCTAGACATGGTGACCAATGCCCATATCAACAGTGATATGTGGCGTCTTCAAAACCTAAGTTTTGTGTAAGCCTTCACCACATGATCTCCATCCTTATTCATTTGGAGCTGTTCTTCAATGAATAGAAGTCCAATTTATGCCTATCACAAAGGGTGCAGTTTATGAGTATCAGTGACATTATGAATTCTGTGTTGGGGGTAGCATTGCTCTCTCTAGATTGAGCTAGAAAATTGTCCTCTATGACTTACTGACTATATTGATCTCAGAGAGTGCAAGCTCAGTTCATTCAGATGCTGCTTGGGGGATCTACGGCTGGTATTGTCACATCACATGATTAAACCCTTCAAACCCATAGCTGATTGTGGCATTACACAACTTATAATGAAAAGAGACTTCATGGTCATAGTTACATTGGCAAGGAATGTGTGTGAGATATCTGCCCAGCAGTGTTACTCACTACTTTTTTAGTTTCACAAAGATAAAGTTACTTTGCACCCAGGGTTGTCTAAATGGTCAAAAATAACACTCATGGATTTTGCTGGGAATCCTACCTGTCTAAATTGGATCCGGCACCAATCCACAGTATTCGGAAGGAGGGGGCCCAAAACAGCAAAACCAATGCTTTTGTGGCTTTTCCTGTAGGCTTTTTTTAAAACAGTGAGGGGTGTGTGCATTCCTGCTCATTAGGACAAGCAATTCACTTTAAATCACATCCCCATATGAAAGGAAGAACAAACCTGACAGGGCAAGTGCCTGCTGCTGACATGTTGGATTTTGGCCTTAGCGAGCGATCCCTAAGGTGATAAACAGGGTGGGGTTTTTTTGTTTTTTTTTTATTTTTGTTTTTTGTTTTGCTTTCCTTTTAATTAAAAAAAATCACTCTATTGCTCCAGTGCACCTTAGACGACTTTTAAAAATAATTGGCAGTGGCAAAGAACTAATACAAGTAAATAACTTGTGGCCACCATCTGGCATGTGAAGCTTCTGGGGCCAAAAACACCCATCAAGACATGTTGAAATGCCATTACTATGAGGTACTCTCCCCCCACCCTCATATAGATGGGACCCCAGACATCACTTTCTCATCAAAGGTAGTCTATCACTTCCATGTCCCCAATGATATCATGCCTCTTGGAGCTGTACTCTAAAGAAGTATGTTTTGTCAGGTGTTTTTCACAGGTGTGCTACTTTTCAACCTGGAGAGTTTTCAGAGCTCATAGCTGTTGATGGCCCTCTCTTTCATCTTTTTTGAATCTTTTTTCCTGTCTATCTTTGAAGCATCCAAACTACAATAGGACCCACTTATCCGTTGGGGATTGGTTCGGGCGTGCCGTGCCGTGGATACCAAAAACCACCGATAATAGTGAATGCCACTGAAAATAATGGGACTTCCAGTTTAAAATACCATAGAGTTGCCTTGACGGACTTAGAAAATGGCTAGAGGACACATTTTCTAGGAAGACTCTATGGTAGGTGTACAGTTTTGTGTCCCATGGATAATTGAATCAATGGATAATGAATCCGTGGATACGGGGGTCCTACTGTAGTGAACATTGCCACGCTTTGTGACAGCACACTCTATATGTGAAAAAATATTTATTTAGAGCATTTATACCCTGCCCTTCAGCCAAAAAGGCTCCCAAATCTTACAAAAGGCCAACAAATCATTACTTTGCCATTACCCTTCCCTCAGGCTTATGGTCTAAAAAGACAGGACATACAAGGAAAAGAGGGGATGGCAGTGGAGGACGGGATTAAGTCCAGAATGATGCATTAACGAATCATTTCCATTTGTCTGTTTTGAATATACAGCCATTCAGCTTCTTTGGATGACTATACTTCTATTTATTTTTATAACACCATCCATAATTATATACAAATCCCATAAACTGTAGCACCACAACCCACACATTTGACTTTCCTTGTAGAGAAGGTGTTCCAACCCCTTTATCAGTTTGCCTACCCTTTTCTATAACTTTTCCAGCTTTTTCCACTTGGCCTTTCCTCAAGTTTTCCAGCTCACCCCCTCACTCTTTATCTTGTTTCTCAGCTGACACTGTGATGTGTTGTATCTGAGTTTGCTTTCACTCACAGCCATGTTTGTTTGCCAAAGTATGTGTATTTTTTTATGATTTTTCTTAATTCAGTAAAATCTTCATTTTTCAAAAGAGATCTTTTATAGTCTCGATGATATTTTTCTGTTTAACATTCATTGAGACATGTTTGTGTTAATCTCTACTTTGTGTTATTTCTTATTTGTATGTCTCCTTTGTAGTCATGTTAATCTCCTCCAAGCATCTTGATGGATTAGACCTTCCCCATTGTGCTTCTGGGGTTCCATTTACTGGGATCCATAGCTTAGTGGCACAGCTCATATTTTCCATACTTATGCTTCCAAATTTAGTTCCCAACATTTCCAGTTAGATTTCAACAAAAGTACTAGGTATGTATGGCAATGGCCTCTAGGTGTAGGCCAGGTGCTGCTGATCAAAGTATACAATATTGGGTTTGGTGGGCCCATGAGCTGTATCAATTCATAGAACTCACTCTTTCTCTCTTTTTTCCCTGAAATTTCTTTTTGAACTTAAATTTAACTATTATTGGACTTTCTGGGCAATTTTTAGCTCACATAGATTTTTAATTTGGTAGTGTTCTGGTCATTGTTTCTAAGTGGTTTTAAACATCTTTCACCATTCTTGTTTAAAGGAACTTTTTTTTACACTATGTAGTAAAAGTTAAAATATTCCATAACAAAATGGAGAATAAAAATAATCTTTTGTAAGAAGTTTTTTTCCTCCCTTCTGGTTATCTGCAAAGTGTACGCCCATTGTCAGTTTAACAGGGTAGTGCTTGTATAAACATTCTTGTTTCGCCTGTTCCATGTAATAGTTTCTTGTATCATATTTCTTCTGACCCTGCTATCTGAAACCAATTATAGGAGATCCATTTGGGCTGCATCTATTTTCATAAGAAGCCCAGGCAGCAGAGATGAATATCAACATCAAATATGATTCTGAGTGCTTTGTTATTTATGTTTCAGAGAAATTTTGTAGCCTTCAGCTCTCAAGAATGTGTCACGCTGTGCTGTTTATACATTGAAGATATTAATGGCCGTAGATGTCATTTTTCATTTTAACATCTCAAATGCAACAGGCTGATAGGTTAAACATTCCTGTTTTTAACAGAACAATGTGAGTGACATCTGTTTCCATTTAGAAAAAAAATTACAAAAGGAGGAAAACAACATATATTTTAAAAAGAAGAAAATTATCTGTGTACATTATTAATTTTCAGCTCTGTTATTATTGGATTCCTTCAGATTGCATCACTTATTTAGCGTCCTTTAAAATAAAAATAAAAATGGAGCACTGGAATTATGCGTGTAATGAATACATTGGTGTGTTATGCATATACAGAGTCTCAGTATTTCTCTGGTTCAAAACCCAGAGACTCTCACTGGCTGCTAAACATTACAGACATTAATTTAAATAATTAACTCCTATCATATTACACTTGCAACTACCAGATTGAGTCAGTCTATCTGTATTTAGTTTACAGGTTAATAAATCAATGGTAATATTTGCCCATAACATTTTACAAGTTTGTAAAACAATGCAAGTTTGCATGTGTATTTGCACAAATTCTGGGTAACAGTGTTTATTTTGAATACCTGCTGTAATGATTATTATTTTAATCTAAATCCTTAATACCTTTTTTAAAGGAACTCTCACATTTTCTAAACTTTTTCTGAATTATATTACTTTATTAAGTAAAAAAAAACTTAATTAAAAAAATTAATTGGCATATAGTATTTTTTCTATCTCAGCAACCCCTAGCCTGCTGCTCAAGCTAGCTAAAGCTGGGGAAAAGTGCTGGTTCTTGCACTTTTTGCCAGTTTTGGCTAATTGTTTTATAGATTAAATAAGTCTTCATGTGAATGGCAGAAATTGAATTTTGAAAGGTGCATTGTTTTCATTATATTCCTCTCTGGCTTTTCTTCACAAGCAAAGATTCAGGAAGAACTCATCCCACACTTTCTGCAAGCGTGCTGATAACTAAAAAGGCCAATCCGAAATAAACAAATCCAGTTGCAGAAAACACAGCAGAAGGTCTCTTTGAGTGATGTTTCCGGGTTGTGATTCTTTCTGCGTTGTCGTTTCTCTTCAAGACTTGTTTGGCGTGAGTTCTCAAATAAGGCTGTAGCATTGTGGATAGTGCGTCTCCATGCTTCCCAGTGTGAGGCCAGGGTGGACCATTGTTGGTGATCAGTTTGGCCGAGCCTGAGATGTTGTTTCAGGGAGTCCTTGTGTCGCTTTTTTGGAGTGCCCCTCTTACACTGACCCGTGGTGAGTTCACTGTAGAGTACTATTTTGGGGACGCAATGGTCCTCCATCCTAGAAACATGCCCTGCCCAGCACAGCTGTGTTCTCAATATCATGGCCTCAATGCTGGTGATCCCTGTTTGCTCAAGGACAGGCAATGACAAATTCCATATATCATTCCTATCTCTTTTGCTTATCATGGTATAAATGAACTAGTAGAGCTGAATATTGTAAATTCCCTCCATGTCAAATAATCTCAAAAACTTGGAGATTGATTGTTGATTGAAAAAAACCCCATAACTATTGATGTGTTTATTGAAATGTAGTTTGGAAACATCAGACCATACAGAGGAAAACAAGTATCTATAATATACAGCCTAAAAATGGATTCTAGTAGTGTTTCCTTCTTGGTTAAATCTTGGTTAAATGATTTGATATTCTTTTCTTTTGTGCTTGCTTTAATCATTACTATATGATAAACTGACTGATGCATTCAGGTAGTTACAATTTTAAAAGATGACTGTTAATAAAACTGAGGGGATATTTTATTAAAACGTCTGCACTTCAACATCCAAACCTATTTCCCTGAATCCATAGCTCACTCCACAGTATAAAGACTTAATATGAAAAAGGCACCTCAGATAGTACTCTAACTATTGTTGTTGATCCTCACAATTGTGAACTTTGGCAGTAAGAGAATGGTATGGCCCTACCAGGTTCCATGGTGGTCAGTGCAGACCCCAATGCCAGTAAGTTGCCAATCCTAGCAGTAAGCCATGATTAATTCAACCAGTAGGTAGTTAAAAATTGGTAATGAAGGAACATGGAGGGTTGTATCTATGCTGAAGAGTGCCTTCTGATCTGAAAACCAGATATTTATGTGAACCATTGTGCCAGATAAGAGAAATGGAATGGTCAGTTCTCAGATAAACACTAGTGGTCTCATACTCTGTATCTTCACTGTCTATGACTTTGATGCTGCTTTCATACCCTACAGTAGCACTGCCACCTGAAAAACTTAATTGTACTGCTGAATTCCAAAATAATTTTGGCTTACTAATTAGTAATATGCATCAATATGAGCTTAATATATATTTGTTCTAAACTCTGCTTAGGCTCAGAAATTCATAAGGCCTGCCTATATTTAGCAAGCTAAACACTCAGATGAGATTTTCAGACAGGAATGCAAAAAAGTGTTCCTGTCCCACAATCTCCAATCCCACCCCTGGCCCGACACTATAACCCTCCCCACCACACTTACCTTCTCTCCCATTGTTGAGGCAGGCCAGGAGTGAACAGAGCTCTAATGGAGTTGGGTTCACTTCCTGGACTGAAATCCTGCCCATTCTAGTGAGATGATGTGAGTGTAGGAAACTCAAACATAAAAAGAGAAATACACAAGAAAAAGTGACACCAAGCACCTAAACACACTAAAAACATTACAAGGTACCCTGGGAGGGTACAAAAAAGAGGGTAGCTTACCTGGATGTCCTGATAACAACTGGATGTGTTCTGGCAGGACCACCCATTGATGCTGGAATCTCGCCAGCAAAACGGGCCCATTGTCACACACAGGAAAATCTGGAAAGGAAACACCATGGGTCTATGGTTGATCCAAAGAATGGGAAGTCTTTCACTATTTCAATCTCCTCCTTGTCTATTTTGAAATTATTTATATCATCCATTGTCATTATTTTTGTTTTCTTAGGAGATTATCAGACGTGTCCAAAAAGCACAAGAGAATCATACGAGGATGACGTTACTGTCCTGCAAATGGGTCCTGGCTTCAAATGTCCTCGTCATCCTCACGTGCTGACTCCGTGCTACAGACGCTAGTAAGGCATCACTTTTCATTGACGGGGAGATCCTGTCAATGAAAAACTATGCCTTACTCATGGATGCAGCACTGAGTTAGCATGTAAAGATGGCGACATCATTGGAAACCAAGACCCATTTGTGGGACAGTAACATCATCCTCACATGCTCCTCTTGTGTTTTTTACCGCATCTGATAATCTGCATAATGTTCAGCATTAAACCTGCTTTTGTACTTTCTTCTTTGACTTTATTTAGTAGCTGCTCCAAATCTGTGTTGTTTTCAGCTAGTATTGTGGCGTCATCTGCATATCTTAAAGTGTTAATGTTCTTTCCTCGGATCTTTACTTCTATTTCCACAGACTCTAAATCTGTTCTGTGCATGATGTTTTCTGCATACAAATTGAACAAGTAGAGCAATAGAATGCGACCTTGCCTTCATTACTTTCCAATTGGGAACCATTCTGTACCTAGCATTAATTGTATTGTCGGCAAAAAAAACCCTGTTCTTTTTGCCAGCCGCTCTAAGGAATATCAGACCATCTTATATGGATACTGAAGTGATCCTCGCAAGCAAAAGTCCCATACATAGTGTACTGTCTGCTGATTTTCTTATCTACTACCTTACTGCAAAACTGACAATTGGTATGGCCTCCTTAGCTGAATAATGCCAACATTCATAAAGTCTTTGTTTAGCAGACCTTTTGCCAGCTCTAAACTGGTTTTTAAAAAATACATTTCCTGCCACATTAAGTCCAACAAGTATGGTTCAACAAGTGTTCTCACCACACTGTAACCAAGCTGAGCTTCTTGGCCAGATACTGTAAATGCCTCCATTCAGAAAATATTATGTCTCTGCACTGGAGCACCACCACACTTTTATACATATTTTTCTACTTTGCTCACCATATACTTCTGCGGTGTGCATTTATCTCTCAACCTATCCAGCTGGTCATCAATAATTAAATCCATCCTTTGTGTGTACAACATTTGAAGCTGTTTGGTATGCTGCACAGGGAAAAGTATTGCCCCCCAAAAACAGCCAATTTAGTAGTGACTCCGTGCATCACTCTTGTTTCCTGCTGTTGAACATCATTTGCCTACTGAGTGCACAATACCTCTTCAGAGGCTTTGATTGTGTATTCCTGTACGGCAGGGGGTTGGACTTGGATGGCCCTTTTGGTCTCTTCCAATTTCATGATTCCATGATTCTTCAGACTTATTGTTGCTTTGAGTTCCTCTATGTTGTCCATTATACACCCTCCCTCCCCCCATGATGAACATTAAGGCAATGCATGCCAAGAGGCTTCCATACTTTGACTTTGGTAGAGTTCTTGTTGTTCCATGCCCTGGATATATGCCTTGACTTTCTGTTTGTTTCACAGGTTAGCTAGCATCCTGTTGTTTAGCCCCAAATAGAACAGACCAATTCAACCAATTATTAAAAGATGAATCAACATGTAGGTAAATCCCATAGATTCAATGGGTCTACTCTAATCAGGATTAACAACAAGGAATAGGTCATTATGTGGTAGGAATATTTTCAGTGAGGAGCAAGGTTTTTATCTCTGTTTCTTTGTATTCTTCTTTGGCCCTTGGTTTTCCAGCTGTTCTACAGTGAACTTACCCATGGATGTTTGCACCAGGTCCTTCCAGTTGTGCTTCTCATGAAATCATCTCTGCTCAGTCCTTCCTAAACAGGGTCAAGTGAGCAAGCATTTGCTACCCTCCCAGAAAGTGTGTGTAGGGGGGAGGCTTTTCTTATCTGTGCAGTCTCTCTGCATCATGTTTCACTCACAAAATGGCAGGGGATTTTTTTTTTTTTTTTTTTTGGTCTCAATACACTAGACTGTGTGGGAAGGGAAAGCACCCCAAAATAGAATAGATCTGCTGAGATCATTTTTGTCCTGGCTGTTTTTGTCTGTGGAAAAAAAAAACCCTATACATGACAGATGGCTGAGACTCAAAGACATTGTTTAAAACTCTTGAGATGACAGTGTCATAAAATGCCTACCTTGTAGGTCTAGTTCTGTGTTAATTCTGCTCAAAGCGAACTCTGGGATACTAAAATGTCCTTTCTGGTAGGCTTTATGATTTAAACAAAACTGGTTATCTCACCTATCACTCAGAATGTTGTGATTTTATATTGCTAATGCTGACTTGCAGTTACTTGAGAATCTCAGAACAAAACTAAAGAGAAATGGGAAAAAAGGTGGAGGGGTTTGGAATCATTGTGGGTATTTTTGTAGCTATGCTTGAAAGTATGTTCTTCAGAGTTGTACTAGTGCCTTTTACAAGGAGACAAATCTGTGTTCTTAGGAGCTGGTGATAGTGCATGCAGTTTGTTTACTTTGGTTTGCTGTGTCTGCCTGTCTTCTCAGAAAACTTGCATGGAGCCAGACTGTAGCAGCCCTCTCTCTGTCTTTTCATAATTGATCAGGGGATGACTGCTTTCCCTGAGGGTTAAGACGTGGCAACTTTTTCTGTTTGCTCAGCATCTCAATGCAGTAGTTCAAACATTGTTCACACCAGCTGGCAGTGTAATGCCATATGCACATCTTGTCAAAGCAACTGTTGTCATGGATACTGGAAACTACCTTAAAAACCAGCTCATTTGACTCTAATAAAAACTATACCTTTCTTTATCAGCCTGGTGGCAATTTTAGAGTGAATACGGTTTGATAGCAAGTGTGCTGTATTGTGGATAGCTTTTTCCGTATGCCATTATTTCTGCAGAATATATAAGATGTAGTTTAGTAGTTTCACATCAAAAAGTTCCAACTCCCTGAATTTGGTGTGAAGCAGAAGAGTGAATTAAGTAATATTTAGGGTGTCTTATGGTCAATTTTGGAGGGTGGTTAGATTTGTTTTAAAACCAAAAACTTCTTTATCATCTGTATTAGTTGTTTCCCATTTTCAGGCCACATTTTAAAGTTAGTTCTTTTTCTAGTAATTGATGTCTCTTTGTACAGTTATTGTGCTATTTTGCTTCATTCAAATGAAAAGGGTTTTTTTTTTAATGCTGTATTTTGATTGCAGTGCTATCA
Source organism: Gambelia wislizenii (assembly GCA_030847615.1). Lineage (NCBI taxonomy): Eukaryota > Metazoa > Chordata > Lepidosauria > Squamata > Crotaphytidae > Gambelia > Gambelia wislizenii. The sequence continues at coordinate 181,535,803 of JAUMIR010000005.1, read as the reverse complement.
CCCATAGAAGCTAAGCTGATTGGCTAAGTAGTGGTTTCTTTGTTCTTGGAGTTTACTAAGAATGCAAATGAAAGCCACTTAATTTTATTTGGCATTAAAACTCCACTTTATTTTGTCAAACGAGAGGTTTCCCCTTGAATTATAAGTACAAAAAAAGTATTTTTAATCTTAAACGAATATCCTTATTAATTCACTTTCAAGATAATCTGATGTTGATTTGTCAAATTTAATTACAGCTTCCGGTAACACTTGAAGTCTACTGCTTTTGCTTAAAACTGTAATATGAAAATGCAAATTGAATGATGATTTACAAGGGTGTGAGCATTTTAGCTGAAGACAAGTTCCTTGTGGAGATGAGGCTATTGATGCGGTTTATGATTTTTCTTCTTCAAGCACTTTATATAAATTAATACTATTTCCTTAAGGATTTGTTACACATATATATTTTTTCCACAATACCTGGCCGAAGTATTTTCTGTGGAATTTTCTTGTGTGACTTAAAGAAGATGTAAAGTCTGGTGTTTTCAAATTGTGTAGGAGAGGCCAAATGTTGCTTGAATGTTAACATTAGGTAAGTTACAAGCGATCACACTTTTAGTGAAACATTTTTAAAATACTTATTTCCATGTTGTCTTTACTTTCAGGCATTGCAGGCAGCCAGACAGCTGCTTTTACAGCAACAGACAAGTGGGTTGAAATCTCCTAAGAGTAGTGATAAACAGAGACCACTGCAGGTTAGTAAAGCATCTTTACATCTGAAACCTAATTGCTAAGGAAGGGTACTCTTGAACACCTAAAATATATGTACACAGTTGCATGTTGATACCTTCTTGCCTATTTTTATTTTTGCAAAACATTTTGTCTTACAATTTGGTACTGCAACTGAGAAAAACCATTATGTGAGAGGGAAAAGCCCTTTTAAAACAGCTTGTAGGCTTAGAAGGTTGCAGAGGTTTCCAAAAGCCATTATAGAAAGAACCTTTCAACAGATAACTACACAAGTTTGTGAGATTTCTTGTGCACTATCTTAGACAGATTATAACCAAGTGAAAGATTTTCAACAGCTGGAAAGCTTTCAGAGCAGCTATCTGTATACACACCTCCTCCTGCTATTAGAATAGTGGACTTTGCTGTGTTAGTTTTGTGTAGAAGAATTCCAAATCCCAGTGTATTAAAGTCTGAAACAAAGGTTATTATTACGTGTTGTAGCTATTATTCATAATATTTAATATAGAGAGTTTATACATGTACAATCTTGTGAATCCAGCAAGGGTTCTTGGATTTTTTAACATTTGTTCTTAAATTCCTTGATAAAAAACATAGAGGTGGGCAAGTGCTGAAAAGAGCTAGTTTTGACTTGTCTTACTTGAACCAAATATTAGATCCTTCATGGCTGGTGTTTTAAAAGTTCCTAAAGTGTGCATATATGTGTTTCTAGGAATACAAATAATGTTACTTTTGCAATACGACCGTTTGTGTGTGTTTTAAGTTCTTTCATAAGTACACAGAAAGATTTCATTGTGATACTACAATTTCTATAGAACCACTTGAATATATCCTGTGATTTATTTTCATTAAACCAAACCAGAATTGGAATGTTACAATTTCTATATGCAGGCTGCCAAAAACTGTTTCTGTCTGACTGTGCTTCATGTGGCATTTGAAATGGTTGAATTTGCTAACCCTGTAGTCAGTCCTAATTGCCAAGAGACTCTGTATGGCATGTCCTACAGTTCAGCTGGCTAATGCTAGTGGCATGTGGTGTGCCCATGCAGTTGGATAGCATTACGTGAGAAGTTGTTTTCATGATTACAGCTGCCACATGGAACACTATTATGCAGAAATAATTTTGACAACTTCCATACAGGACCCCAGACCCCCAAAAAGAGACAAGAAAATAACATATTTACTAGAGGAGACTAAATATTTTCCAGATTCAGTTTTGGAGTGAAATGAGCAGTCTTGGCAGTGTAAATTTCCACACAGTCATACACACTGAAAAACACTTGTGCAAATATTCACTTCTCCAGTTTTCTTTGGCACCATTATTTCCCGTGGTTTCAGAACCATTAATCTTCTTTGTTGCTACCTTTGTCTCCTACCTAGAATAGTCACATGAATGATCCAAACTTCAAAATACTATGTAGCTACCCTTGGTTATATGATGGTGCTTCAAAAGATGAGTGAAGACAGTGTAAATAAATAAGAGAATATTTTCTCATGGAATCCTGAAAATTTGCTCATAGGAAGAAGGATGTTTGTCACCAACTATGAATAGTTTTGGTTCAGTTTCAGTGTGGTATATTATATTTCTGTGTTAGGAATGGGTAGGGATAGGGGTTCAGAGTCCTGGGTGTAGCAGTTCACACTTACACTAGGTAAAGTACCACCCTACTCCAGTGGTTCCATAGATATGTGGAAGCTCAGTTGCTGATTATCTTGGGTCATTCACAGATCACTGTGTTGCTCTATGGACCTCTGAACTCTCAGCCGGAGATGATAGCCTTGCTGTTGTTTCAGGATGAAAGATGTGAGTAAAGAGCCCCTGATTTTGCCAGTGTTGCATCTGCAATACTCAGTAAAATGTAGCATCCAAAATGGCCCTAACCTCTCATTTAGCCCTTGAAGAAATAAGAGGGTAAAATTAATTTAGAAATTGTTATCCCAGGATAACAAAGAAGGATGTAGTTGGATAAGAAAAAACAAAACCTGTATTCATATGATAAACCATGGCTTATTGTGACTAGAACAAACTACAGCGAGCCTGGGGCTCATGCACCTCTTTCCTTTTTCCCTCTGTAGTGTGACTGACCTCAATATCTATTTTTAATTAACTGCAGCTTTTCACTTAATTTCATCTGCACTCAACAAACTATGATTATTCTTAACTAACATTTGCTTGAAACAAGCCATTGTCAAATCATGGTTTATGAAACCTGCTTATTTCAATTAATGAGTTAAGGTTATTTTTTAAAAAAACAAAAACCTTCTAATGTCTTCCTTATGGCTGTGCAGCAGGAGGAAGAGAAAAGGGAAGGATGAGCAAGTGTACCTGAAGCTCCTTGCAGCTTCCCATCATAATAAACTATGATTTGCCATGATGTCCAACATGGCCTGTGAAGGAATAGATTTAGTAGAGTGACATCGCGAAACAAATAGGGCTGCACTTGTCTCATTAATTGAGAAATTGGAACAAGAAGTATAATATGGAGATAACTGGGTTCTCCTTTGCATTTTAAGTAACGATTCAAATTCATGAGTGACTTTTATGTGATAAGGTTGTTTGTAAAAGGTGAGTGCAGTTTACTGAGTTCTAATCCTAAGGAAATCCAACTGATAATTCTACCTGATCTTATCTCTTTTTGCTATAGGAATATTTAAACCACAGTGTAATATTTCATTGTTAAAATCAGAGCTATTTTGTTCAGAGTGCTTTGTATTGCTGGATTAGCTGTGCATTTTGTATATATTGATATGGATACAAATATTCTGGTGGTTTAATAACAGCACTGCTAGCAAATTTGTTCTGGATCCCAGAAGGATGCAGTTCCTCACTTAAAATGTATGTATATTAGAATGATTAACAAACAGAACTTTATCAGTTAATTCACAATTAATTCACAAAATGTTTCGCCCTTATATGTATATATAGTATATATTACAAAGTTCCAAAGTTTAAGTGCTATTTTGACTGAATAATATGACATTTGCATCTTTTTTTCATGTATAGTATATGTATCCAACATAATATGAATTCTAATATGAGTACAAAATTATAAAGTATATATAGTGGTTTTGATAAAAAGGTCTTGTTGTTTTTGTATTTCTGGCATTCATTATTAATACAAAGGCTTGTGTGCTTCATTGTGTAGTAGAAATTTATACCCAGTGTTCTGTAGTTTATACTTGGTCAAATTCACAGGTCAGTGAACTTCAGCTGTCCTTTTTTTAAAATGAAGAATTTAAAGTTGTCTTGTGTCAAAGGTTTTGTTCAAATCAGCATCAGTAGAGTGGTATATAATAAAAGAAACCTTTTAAAGTCAACTGTACAATTGCTACAATCTTATAGTGTCTTCCTAAGGACATGTACTACAGAATTAACATTATTGAGCACAGTGGGTCTGAGTAAAAGGTGCATAGATTGTATTGTTAAACATTTTAATCTGGAAATAAGCTCCACTGAACTTAGTGGGACTTATTCAGAAGTAGGTTTATTATTCAATTGTCTACTGAAATAAACTAAGAGTACCAATGTAGTCTATCAGAATCTTTAAAAGTTTCACGTTAATGTGTTTCTAATTTCCTCTGTTTTGGCACAATTGACTGATCTGGCAAATGGAGACAGAGTGGAACTGCAATATATGTCTAATAAAAAAAAAACCTAATAAAACTTTATACCTGGCTCACACATCAGCAAGCAAATGGGGAACATTAGGTAATGTTTGCCTTCACATCTCCTGAGTGTACCATGGTTTGATTTAAAAGGAAAGCTGATTTATATAAAAGTGGTATTTATTTTATTGGGAGTTCCATTTTATATATAGTTTTGTTATTTTCTAGCACATAATGGGCCTTGATTATATTGGCAAATCCATCAGCTGAAAAAGACTGCAAGAGAAATGTTCCTTTACATGTCAACAGATGTAGGGGTGGTATAATAATGCTAGGAACTTTTCCTGTGTTTTGAAAAAAGAGGCAAATAAGCAAAACCCGAAGATTTTTCTAGGGAGGAAAAATCTGTGCCCTTTGAAAGCAGCCTGTTTGTGATTATCACAACAGTTCTTTTAATGGTATGGTAACGTGCATTGCCCATTCACTGAAAGTAGATAAACTACTTTACATCTTTACTGAGGCTACAGATAAATGTTTTGAAAGACTTAATCATGGTTCCCATTAGGATGCAGTACAGCAGTGTTGATAGTAAACTAATAGCGATAGATGAGCTTGCTTCATGGAACTTCTACAGCTTAACATTTAAAACACTTACATGAAGATAAAATTAAGCTTCGAAATCCCTGGATATGGATACAGAGCCACCCAATATACTTTAAAGTGTTTTTTTCTCAGCAGTTTCTTCCGTTAAACACAGACATATTTTAAACTCTCCTGAATTTAAACTAATTGGTACATTGTGTGTAATGTGAAAAATAAGCTGTAGTTAAAACTACATGTTCAGTGGAGAGTTTTCTTTAGGCATCCTCAAATCTCTGTGTGTATACAGTATATAAAATATGTGATATAGAGCATAAGTGCCTTCTGATTTTTTTTTTAAAAAGACATTCACATTCAGGATTAATACAACGTATAAATGGGGCACATCAGAAAGTAGGCCTGTATTATTTTAAGTTTAACAGAGATTAAAACAAAACTATAACCACCCTTTGGAAAAATATTTGAATTGGCCACTGGAGTAAGTTAACCATGTCTCTGTAGTAGAGTGTATGTTTTACATGCAGAAGGCCTTAGTTTCAATCCCTGGTATCCCCAGATAAAGTTGGGAAAGAAGCCAGTGTGAACTTCTAGAGAGCTGTTACCAGTCATTGTAGCCAATACAGGACTAGATAGATGAGTGGTCTCACTTGGCCTAAGGCAGCATGCTGTGATCCTAACAAGAATAATACCACATTATGCAGTATTTAAGGCCTCAATGTGGTCTTTCCTTATCAATGTGGTCTTTCCTTGCTGAAAAATATGTCATGCTTTGATAGTAATAGTCTTCTGTGTAGATATTTGAATTTACATATATTTTCTTCTACCAATAATCATGGAACAGTTAACTGGATGAGTAGCATTAGCCATTTCTTTTCTTTCTAGATCCAGTTGAAACCAAAGTCTATGACTGGACAAACTACAAAGTCCCTAAATCATAGCAGATACTTCTGCTGCCTTCATTTCCTGCATGAATGATTCCAGCTGGTTCAAACTGAGGACCTGTCTACACTGCAGAAATACAGTAGTTTGACACCACTTTATGTGCTTTTCCGGTGTAGGCAGACTCCAAAACCCCTCCTCTGAATGAATATCCCCTTTTGACTAATGCTAACCATTCCAACATTTATCAAAAGTCAAACAGAATAAAAATTGTATCTCTCCGGTCATTCTAATCCAGTGGAGCTGCAATAAAACTTAATTTATTAAAACCTGCCTCTTTCCATAGCCTTCATACTCATTTCACAAGAAAAGGAAGCCTAGGAATATGCAAATACAACTCTGAGAGATGGGGTACTGCCATTGCCCTGGCTGCAGAGAGAGAGAAGGAAAGGCAGGCAGAGCTCCATCTTGCCTTGGCCCAGAAGCAGAACGGCCCTCCATCCATCCCAACTTCCATTGCCCTGACCAAGGAGGGAGAGAAGAGAATGCTAGACTTAATCCCTTCCCCTACTCCCATCCTCTTTCCTTTTGTATCATATCTTCATTAGATTGTAAGCTTGAAGGCAGGGAACTGTTTTGTTGTTCTTTTTCTTGTAAGGCAACATTTACATTGATGGCACTATAGAAATCAAAGATAATAATAACAACAACAATAATACACTCAAAATCCCTTAAGTTTTTTTTAAATGAATGACTTTTGCATTTATGAGGGATTTACATCATAATCTCGATAGTGATGCTGCCCACAGAACACTACCAACATAGCAATCTTTATCACCAAAACATTCTTCTAGCATCCATCTACCCTTTATGCCATATTTTATGCAACTTTTAAAGGTGTTCACCACCCAAATTTCCTAGATAGCACACTGGAGAATAAGAATATATTAAGAGACCTATTGAGTAAGACCAAAGATTCATATAATCTAGCATCATAGGTGCTGTCTTGTCCACCTAGATGTTTTAAAAAGTCTGGAAGAAGTAAATGTCCCTTCCCACCAGCAATTTTGATCCAGAGACATACTGCTTGTGAACACAGATTTTGCATTTAGCTAGCTGTTCTGTTCCTCCCCACTAGGTAATTGTATATTGTATTTTCTATCAATGGTCTTTTTAAAAATACAGTGGGGCCTTGGTAGTTACTGGGGTTTGGTTCCAGGATCTCCCATAGATACCAAAATTTGTGGATACTCAAGTCCCATTATATATAATGGCATAGTAAAATTGTTGGGAGGCATGAGTCTAAAAATTAAAAAATGTATTTAAAAAATTCCAGGGATCTGGCCCTTTTAAAAATAAAAATATGCTCTTTAAAAATAAAAAACACTTTTCTTTAAAATTAAGCAGAGTAAGGAATTGGAATGCAGACACAGCTCAATTAACATTTTAATGTGTGGTCTGATCACCCAGTCAATTAGACTCATTAAAACAACAAAGATGTCAGATTAAAAATGCATATCAAAAGTTTACTGAAGGTATATCAATCTTAATCTACATATTAAAACAAACGTAAAGGTCCCTAACTAACTAAGAGGATTTAGAGTAGGAAAAAAAAACTCACCCAGCCTTAAGCGATGTGGGCTACATGGTGACTCGACTAAAAGACACAAAGATGGCTACAGCCGCATGGAGACAAAACTTAAAAGGAACTTAGACAAAGTGTAATATAATATTTAAATTAGGTCATGTGATGAATGACCCATTGCTCCGGTTGGCTGAAATTGCCTAGGGAAAGAAGAAGGGTGTGTGAAAGAACTCATGCATGCAGGGAAATTCCTAAACTGAACTTAACATGGGATACACAAGATTGTATTGCATTACAATAATGATATCCCCACATACTACCAAAACGGTGTCTCTTATATAAAATGGCAAAATCAAGGTTTGCATTTTGGATTTGTTCATTTATTTTATTTATTTTGGAATATTTTCAAGTCATTGATGGTGAAATCCATACCAAATCCATGGATACAGAGGGCCAACTGTAAGCTAAAAAGTCCCAAACCCTTTTAGTTTTATCATATTGCGACAGTACTCCTAACCCTTCTTTATTTTGGTTACCCTTGCCTGTACCTTTTCCAGCTTTTCTGTTTTAAGAGGAGATATACAAGAACTGTACACTATATTCCAAGTGGGGCTGCCCAAGAGATTTATACAAATTCATTACAATAGTTGTTGGATATTTTTCCAGATGCTTTCCTACTTTTTCACTGCTGTCCCACAGTGAGCTGATGCTTCTCTGTGTGATATCCATACCAGATCCCAATCTTTTTCCTAGTTAGTTACAGTCATTTTTGATACCATCAGTTCAGATACCATCAATCTATATTTTTATTTTACTTCTGGGATTTCATTATCTAGAATATCTAGGTGTCATCTACAAATCTGGCCACTTCTTTGCTCATCCCTTATTCTGGTAGTCTCACGACTACTCAATACTACTTTACACACTCTTAACCATTTCTTGATCCAGCTAAACTCCTTCTTCTTTAAGTTCCACCCAAGTGCAAGCTGAGTACACAGCTTGGACACAGAATTACAGAAATGTTTCTGTGTGATTTGTGCATTTGATTTAAAAATTATAGTTTTTGCATCACCAACTTGGCTCGTTAAATCTGTATCATAGAATCATAGAATCATAGAATTGCAGAGTTGGAAGAGACCACGAGGGCCATCCAGTCCAACCCCCCTGCCATGTAGTACCTATGGACCAAAAGTGGCCCTGAGGCCAGATAAAGCCCCTCACAGCAGTTTTTGTGGTTCCTGAGCCCCCAGTTTTCCCAAACTACTCTCTTTCCAGCCAAAAAAGTGGGGTTGGATTGCTTTTCTCCAGGAGAAGTGATTTACAGTGTAAATAGTTTGTAGGGTCACCCTACACTGTGTTACCCAAATTGCATGGGGTCTGTGAGGAACCCACTAGTGTCCAAATTCTAATATGGGTTTTTTTTTTAATGTGCTCAAGATGGCAGCGAGAGATCCGGTAACTGCAGGATCTTTTAACCCATGTATACCAGTAGTATCAGAGGAGACTCCAAGCCAGAAGTACAATTAAATGGTTTTTATTGGAAATTAATCTTAATAGCATTCACACTAACACTCAAGCTTCTAGCAATCACACAAGGCTAGCAAAGAAAATAGGAAGTAGAGGACTAGAGTGAGGGGATTGTGGGTTATACTATATCTATCAGAGGAGCAGAGATTCATGCAGAAGGTACAATCCTGGTGACATAGACTGATGGAGTGACAGCAAGATGAGGTTTGTGCATGTGGTACACAGACGGTCATGAAGACGAGAAGAAGGGGATCTGTGTACACTTTGGTAGTGTCTTAGGGAGATATTTATATTTGATAATTCCCCTGAAGTGATGAAGTTTAGAGTGGAATACAATGTTTCTTAAGAGTTTCCCAAGACTAGACAAAGGGTTCTCCAAATGTTTAACACACTGATGGGCTAGTCATTTAGAACTGAATGGGCACAAGCAACCTTCCATTGTGATCCCGTTTTGCAGGCACTGAGTGCTCAGCTATCCTTGATGGGATTAGTGGATGACTGATTTCCAGGTGTTCTTCAGGAAGAACTCTGGCCTGGGTATGACCTGTTTGAGGAATTTCCAAGGCCCCTCCCTAGGTTGTGCGTGACTCCAGTCTTGGTATCTGGGGAGCCCCTGGTTTACTTTCCAATCACATGGTGGGCCATGGCTATCAGGGGTTATTGAAAGATGGGTGCTGTCAAGGTGGCTAACAACTGTGCAACTTTTTTTTTAAATCAGTTTTTCAAAACCAGAAGTGATTTCTGACTACTTCCAATTTTCTTTTTCATGACTTTTTCAGGACTTGGGGGTATTCTTGGCACCATGCAGCCCCCAGAGGATCCCTGGGACAGGAAACAGGTCCTGGGTCCACTGATATTGCCCACACCTGGTCTAGGTAGAGCAGTCTCTCAGCCTAAACATTCTTCAGCTTTACAATTGTCATAAGAGTTAGCAGAACTACTGAGAAACATTCAAAAGGAGAAGTTAGAGAAAGCTTTCACATACTTCAGCAAGCTTGCTGATCCTCCAAATTCCATGATAAGATTGCTGATAAACAGCACAGCTGAGCTACTGGTAACTGAAAAATATACAATGTGTTCTCCATAATTTTCACTGACTTGTTCTTCTTTCTGATGCATGTTTTCAGCTATAGCAGTTAATATACTAACAGTAAAACAAGTGGCCTATCATCATCACGAGCTTCGCTTCATCTGTTGTTAGAACATACACATTTTGCATTGGGAGTCATGTGTCAGGAAATCATGACTCCTGAAAGCGAAGGGTTAAGCTCTCTGTGTACCAAATGTGTTGTACAAATATCAAGCTGTATGGAAGAGGAGGTTGTTAAAGCAAGCTTTGTTTGTTTAACATGAATGTTTAATTGAAGTAATCATTATATAAAAGTTGGTGTTAGGGAAGCTAAATGTACCTATAGGTTTAATTACTTGGTGTTTATTTTATTAGCCAGTAGGGACAAGAAAATAAGGGAAAGACATACATACGTGTGTGTGTGTGTGTGTGTGTGGTACTTTGAAAAGCATAAACTATCACAAAAATTTTGCAGATAATTTACTGAGTATTAAGAATAAAGAGACAAACATCCCATTTACATCAACTCTTTATATTCATTTATATTTAATTATTTTTAAAAGAAAAAAGATCAGAATAAAATACAAATACTCAACATAACAGGAAACTAGAAAATCCATGTACCTGTAGTTTTGAGGAGCATGCTCAGAAAGTTTAAATGTATTAATAGAAAAAAAATGATGAAGATATATATTTATCGCAGCATAACACTAAATAATTGTATATTGTTACTATAGTTTAGTACTACAGGATAAGCTGGACACACCTCACTCAGTCTTATGTGCTCCCCACATACACACACACACTTGTAGGACAGATGTGAAGAGAAGTACTTGCTTTCTGTTTTAAACTAGCCATAGTTTATTATTTTGTCCAAAACAAGAGAAACTGTGGTTAGTCTACACAAAGTTTATCAAAACAAGATAGCTTCAGACTGTAAACTTCAGACTAGTTCAAACAAACAACAGTGAAAACTAACTGCAGCTCTTCATTTCAACGTAATGACAGAAATAGTTGTAAATGAATCATATGATTCCATTCTCCTCTAATGCTTTAGTATTACATCTGAATACAGCTATTGAGGAATAACATGACTTTGTAATTTACCTTAATGCATAAGCTAATATTTAAGTAGGTAGGCAGTATACGACTGGTTGCCGTTATGTAGCAACTCACACTTGAGACAATCATTCTCTGGACTGGTACATTCTTTGGAAAATCTAGTTTTGATCAACATGCTAAGAATGACTTAGTAGGGCTTCTTTTCTCCTCCGTGAGGTTCAGCTAGGGGCATCACAATATTTACCTGGGAAATGAGGGATTACTCATTAAATTACTATAGCCAAAAATAAAGAGTGTTGTTTATTATGCAGTATTTCTGCTTTGTTATTATTCTCCTGGACTCAGCTCTGAGCCTGGATGACAATGCCAGGAGTGCATTTGCACAATTAAAACTAGTGTGGCAGCTGTGGCCATTCCTTTAGACATCAGATCTGGCTATGGTGACACATGCCTTGATAACATCCCATTTGGACCACTGTAATGCACTCCTTGTGGGGCTGTCTTTGGAAACTGTTCAGAAACTTCAGCGGGTCCAGAATGCTGCAGCCAGAATGCTGACTGGGGCCAGTTATAGGGAGCATATAACTCCTGTGTTGAAACCACTCCACTGGCTACCAGTTTGTTTCCGGGCACAATTCATCCTGTACATTCTTACCTGTAAAACCCTACATGGCTTAGGTCCAGACTATCTGAAAGATTGTATCTCCCTTGATGAACTTGGAAAAGTTTTAAGATTTTCAGAGGAAGATTTTCTCTTGGCCCCACCACCGTCACAGGCTTGCTTGGTGAGGACACAAGAGAGATCTTTCTCAGCAGCTGCTCCCACACTCTGGAACTCCCTCCTGTGGGAGGCAAGACTGGCCCCCTCCCTGTTTTCATTTCACCAGCAGGCGAAAAGGGTTTTGTTCAAGCAGGCCTTTGATTTATAACTGCACCTGTGTGGCTTTTATTGGGGTGTGTTTCTTATGTTGCTTTTAATCTGCTTTTTTTAAAAAAAAACTTTGTATATTCTTAATTGGTTTTAATTGCTTTTAACTGTGATTTTAATTGTCCTCCCACTTTGGGAGGAAGGCGACATATAAATTGCACAAATAAATAATAAATGAAATATTCTTAAGCTGCCTTTCACTAGAACCACAATCAAGTTTCCTGGCAATCATAATTTTTTCTTCAAGTTGATTCAGCACAGTGGAGAATGCAGTTATATTGACCTACTCCATTGTATATTGTGCTTACACATGTGGCTGGGTGACTGCTAGAAGAGGTGAGAAGAATGGTGTACTCTTGTTGGTATTACCTCATAGAGATAGATTGGTTGGATGGGTCCTGGGGTTTTAAGTGTCTCATTATGTCAAGGGCATAATGAGGGATTTCAAACAGGCTATAATACACCTTCTCTTGTAGAGGACCTCACTAGACCATGAGGTAGATGAAAAGTATTGCCCCATTGTCAGTACCCCATTTTTGGGCAAGGTGCTTGAGCATGCAGTGACTAGGCAGTTCGATATTTTTGAAGAAAATAGATTATTGGGACCCTTTTCAGTCTGGCTTCAGATATGACTGACAACATGTTCCTAGTGAAAGAGAGCAAGTGCTATATTTTTATCCTCCTGAATCTCTCAGCAGGTTCTGAGAGAATTCACCATGGTAACCTGTTGCTAGCTCTGTGCATTGGACTAGCCCTGACTCGTTGGAGGCCTGTTTGCAGGCTGCCCGAGCAGCACAGCAATTTGGAGGACTGTCATCCTCTCTCTCAGGAATTGGTCTCCTTCCCAGAAGCCTCTGTTCAGTTTTTGTGGACTCCAAGGAGGCCGTGTAATCAGCAAGCCAGATACTTGCTGTGGAGAATCATAGAGGCATAGAATGATAGAGTTGGAAGAGACCACAAGTGCCATATAGTCCAACCCCCTGCCATGCAGGAGCACACAATCAAAGCATTCCCGACATCCAGCCTCTGTTTAAAAATCTCCAAAGAAGAAGACTCCACCACACTCCGGGGCAGTGCACTCCACTGCTGAACAGCTCTTATGGTCAGGAAGTTCTTCCTAATGTTTAGGTAGAATCTCTTTTCCTGTAGTTTGAATCCATTGCTCCATGTCCTAGACTCTGGAGCAGCAGAAAACAAGCTTGCTTCATCATCAATATGACATACCTTCAAATATTTAAACTTGACTATCATGTCCCCTCTTAACCTTCTCTTCTCCAGGCTAAACATACCCAGCTCCCTAAGTCCTTCCTCATAGGGCATGGTTTCCAGACCTTTAACCATTTTGGTCACCCTCCTCTGGGTGTACCAGCTTGTCAATGTCCTTCTTGAATTGTGGTGCCCAGAACTGGACACAGTATTCAAGGTGAGATCTGACCAAAGCAGGATAGAGTGGCACTATTACTTCCCTCAACCTAGATCCTATACTCCTATTGATGCAACCTAGAATCATTACGTGTTTTTTTAGCTGCTGCATCACATTGCTGACTCATGTTCAGCTTTTGTTCCACTAAGACTCCTAGATCTCTTTTGCATGTACTGCCATCAAGCCAAGTGTCACCCATCCTGTATCTGTGCAGTTCATGTTTTCTGCCTAAGTGTAATACTCTACATTTCTCTCTGTTGAGCTTCATTTTGTTGATTTTGGCCCAGCTTTCTAATCTGTTAAGTTCATTTTGAATTCTGTACTTCTCCTCTGGGGTATTAGCTACTCCTCCTAATTTTGTGTCATCTGCAAATCTGATAGGCATGTCCTCTATTCCATCATCCAAGTAATTTATAAAGATGTTGAATAGTGTTGGGCCCAGGACAAAAGCCTGTGGAACCCCACTAGTCACTTCTCTCAGGATGAAGAGGAGCCATTAGTGACTACCCTTTGGGTTCGGTCGGTCAACCAATTATAAATCCACCTAATAGTCGCATTGTCTAGCCCACATTTTAATAGCTTGTTTGCAAGGATATCATGGAGGACCTTGTCAAAGATTTTGCTGAAATCAAGATATATTACATCCACAACATAGCTAATATCCCAGAGGACAGGTACAGAATTCAAAATGACCTTAATAGATTAGAAAGCTGGGCCAGAACTAACAAAATGAAGTTCACCTGGGAGAAATGTAGGATACTACACTTGGACAGTAAAAATAAAAAGCACAGATATAGGATGGGGGACACATGGCTTGATAGCAGTTCATCTACCAAGCTTGTGACTTTATCAATAAAAGAGATAAGATTAGTTTGGCATGATTTGTTTTTTGAGAAGCCCATGTTGACTTTTAGTGATCATGGCATCTCTAAGTGCTTATAGACTGTCTTCTTAACAATCTGCTATAGAATCTTTCCCGGTATTGATGTCAGGCTGGATGGTAATTATTTGGGTCCTCTTTTCCCCCCTTTTAAAAGATGCAGACAACAGTTGACCTCCTCCTGCTGGGATCTCTCCTGTTCTCCAAGAATTCTCAAAAATTATTGACAGTGGTTCTGAGGTTACTTCTGCCAATTCTTTTCATACCCTCGGATGAAGTTCATCTGGCCCTGGAGACTTGAATTCATTTAGTAGTCAGGTACTCCTGAACTACCTCTTTACCAATTCTGTGCTACATTTCCCCTACTGCATCATCTGCTTCATTTTCCCCAGGTTGAGCGCTGTTCTCCTTTTTGGAGAAGACTGAAGCAAAGAAAATGTTGAGTAGTTCTGCCTTTCTGTCCACCGTTAGCATTTACCATCTTACATGGTAAATCTTTGAACACCTTTGAAAATACACCAAAGTGAAATGAGGTATAATATAAGGTGGAAATGTAACTCAACGCTTTCTAAAAATACTGACACTGATAGTTGCACATTGCCTTAAAGTTGCAAGCTTGACATCTCCCTGACACTGGTGTTACTGCACCTTCTCTGGTGAAAGCTGAGGGGCATATGAGTTGCTACAATGAGAAAGCTTAGCTTCTTTATATAAAATAATAGAACAATACAGAACTGTAAATTCAAAGTCATAACTAGTATTTATATATTTATACCATAACCAAAGACTAAATTTCCTCTTTAAAGTAGTATAAAAATTCCCCTTATTTAAAATGCTAAAGGAATCCTTTTTTTACCCCGCCCCCCTGCCATAAGATGAGCAACAGTATGCCTCCAACTGATTGATGCTAAGAAACTAAAATGCGAGAGGTGATTTTTAAAATTATATTTTGGTCTATGAGAAGGATTTCCAGGGACATCACTAGCTGCCTTTATTGACTTAAATAACCTGGACTAGATGGAACTTTGGTCTGTCCCAGGAAGGCAATTGTTGTGGCCCTTTAGCTGTGTTATTTTGCAAGATGCTTAATTTAGATATTGATATTCTCTCCTCACTGAACATAATAAGATCCATCAAAATTGAGAATTCTGTGTTTCAGTTCGATGGTCATTTATATCACCATGTTGACTTTTGTAGAATCTGTGTGTGTCCTTAACTGAGTGTTCAGTTGCAATTGAAAGCAATAAATCTAAAGACTCCCCTTTGCATTCAGGGGTGCCAGTTAGATGGTAGTTTTTGTCACGGGGTGTCCTGGGACTTCTTGATCCCATATTCGTCCCTCCCTGTTTACACGATCTTTGTCTCTGAACTAGATATCCCGGGAGATCCCAGGATCATTGTTTACAAAGGCATCACGTCCCATGATATGTACCTTCTCCCACTATATACTACCCCGTTTTTTTGTTTGTTTGTTTGTTTACACGAGCTTACAGTCCCGGGATTTTTTTTCTTAGCTGTCAGTCAAGGATGCGATTACTTGTTTTCTCACAATCTCAGTGACATACTTCCTTTAGAGTTTTGCACCACGAATGATGCTATTGGCTGGCTCAAATGTTTGTTAAAGCTTCTGCGTTGGGGATGAGGGGATGATTGAGTGTTGCATTGGGGATGAGGCGATGAGAGGATGAAGGGAGGAATGAGCGATCCATGACCTAAGTGGGGAGGAAGGAGCGATCAGTGGCTACACCTTTTGCTGTCCTTCCAAATTGAAAGAACACCATTTAAAGCCCATTGAAAGTGAGGATGAAGGTGTGTGTGTGTGTGCACGCGTGTGTATGAATGTGTGGTCATATACTCAGACGATGGCATTTTTTACTGTGCCTTTAAGCAAATCGAGTGGATGCTGGAGTTGATGCTGGCATGTGTGTGTGTGTATGAATGTCCAGTCGATCCCCTGCTCAGACGATGGCATTTTTTACTGTGCCTTTAAACAAATGGCTTAAAAAGCAGAGCAGACTGGACCCCGGCACACATGCACACACACAAGCCCAAGCCAGTATGCTTTCAGCCAGGAAGCCGAGTGTAGGGGCCCACAGGCGTGCAATTGCCCTGTCTCTTTAAAATGTTAACCCTTTAAGCAGAAGCAGCTGTGGAGTGAAGGTTTCAAGCCAGTGCAGGGGATCATAAGGGGAGGACACACAAGGCATTTTGAAAGACCCAGATGCTGACATGTTTTTACTGTGCCTTGGGGGGGGGTGGATGAATGTGTGATCATCCACTCAGACCCAGGGAGGGGATGCAGGCAGGGGATGAATGGGCGATCCTCCGGTCAAGATCTCTTTATAATTTACTCTCTCTTTAAAATTTAAACCCAGCATGCAAGGGGAGGTTAAAGCTGAAGGGTTTGCAGTGTAGAAATCCATTGAACAGGATGATGTAGTGCAGACAGACAGACAGACACACACACACACACAAACCTACATGCAGCTGGAAGGGATGTCTTCGTCTTCAGCTGGTGAGGCTGAATCTACTGAACAGGTGACTGACCCCTCCTTTTCTGGTCGCTGATCTCTGAGCCCACCCCCGGTCACCATTTCCAGTCATCACCTAGTACCGAGATATCTTGTCCCGGGCTGTTTACATTTCCAATTTTCCGAATCCTCCTGTGACTTTTTAAAAAACTGCCACAAATAGTGGGACTGGAAGTTCCGCAGGTTGTGGGATAAAAGGTGGCCTCTGTTCCAAAAATCACGTGTCCAACCCAATGTATATGTAAACAACCAGGGTTAGACACGAATTCTTCCCACTCCATTTTCATCGTGTAAACGGCACCAGGGACTTCATTGTGCAAAGAAGGAAAACAGCAGTTCCCTAGCTCACTTAAACTGTGAACAAAGAAATCCTTACTCATGTAGAAGTTTTAGACTGGCCTGATACTCAGTGCTCAAGAAGTGCACTCAATATATCTTACAGAATAATTTCTCAAAGGAGAAGTATTGGGTAATTTAGCATACTTAGTTTACATAATCTGAATTATAATACATAGTGTGTACTGGATTTTTTTTCTTGGTATGACATAGTTTCCCACTAACCTGGAGGTAAGCCCCATTGAAATAAGTGGAACCTAACTTCTGCTTGAAAAGGTGTGATATGTGGCTTACAGGATATTACATGGTTTGGTCTTGTCTGAACAGATACAGTGGGCTCTTGGTATCTGCTGGGGTTTGGTTCCCAGACACCCCCATGGATACCAAAATCCATGGATGCTCAATTATATACAGTAGTGTAGTAAAATGGTGTCCCTTTTATAAAATGGTAAAATGGAATTTATTTTTTGTGGAATATTTTCAAGGCTGAGGATGGTAGAATCTATGGATGTCAAATCTGTGGATACAGATGGCCAACTGTATATAGGACTGTATAGGTATAGTATTTTTGTTTTAGAAGGCATGTAAGAGTTCATGTTTGACAGTGAGATTGATTTCTAGCTTCTGGAGATGAACATTTTAGAGTTAATTCAGTGTTGTTAATCTTATGCAAAATTCACAGTTTCTTACATAGCGCTCTTACACTAGTTTTTTAAAACAAATTATTGTGACTTTATATGCTTTTTAAGAACATTTATAGATCATTAACATAAGTGCTATTAAATCACACTTAATCTCCTTAGCTAATGATATTCCACTGCATACTCTGAGAAAAGAATTTTTCACTAACTGTCAAGGCTGCTTCTATCATAATGGCATATAGTAACATTTCAGAAAGTAAATTATTTTTAAACGTCTATGTCTTTAAAAAAAAAAATGGCTCCATGAAGCTTTGGGTCACAGTTACTGCTCATCAGTTTGAATTGGTGTCTTATGTCCTGGTCCAGGTCACATTATGTAATTTAACAATAACAGTCATCTGAATTGGCACAGACTTTGATCCTAAACAGGTTTCAGTAAATCCAATTGATTATATGCAACAGTTTTTTATCCAACTATAATTTACATAGCATCAATACCCACCTTCTGTGATGTATAAAGGCAAGAATCTCAGGACTCTTCTACCCTAACCCTTTTAACCCTAACCATAACTAGAAGAGTTAGAAGACTCTTCTAGAAAGGACTGAGTAAGAGGGTACTTATCCTGTTGCATAACATTTCTGTTTAGGCTCTGGTTCATTTCTATGTGCTTACTCTCATATGTGTGTAAAACCTTCCACAAAGCTTGTTCAGGGAAGAATTAGGGACGCTTGAATATTTTTTTTCAAAGTCCTATATGAAATGTCCTCTGTTTCATTTTACACTTCTCAGAAAGTTGTAATAAAATTCATCAAAGCTTAAAACAGATCTAAATATGCATTTAAATGAAGGTTTGAAATAAAATGCACAGCTGAATGTTCTGAAAAGAATTTTAGAAATCAGTGTTGGAATATAATGGAATTTTGGTTTAATAAAAGTCTCAAGTGACATGGACCAGCAGAAGCCAGGCTCACCAATCCCCCACTAGAACGGCAATGTACATCTAACTCTATGCTTGCTCTTTTGCACATAGAGTTGCCAGACTGAAAACTTGAAACAACTCCTCTACCTTTAATGGTTTTGTAGAAGAGGGAATTTCAGCATGTTTAACTAGTCTCACAACCAGATAACAAACAACACCTGCTAAAATGTTATCTTCAACACAAAGTTTAAAGCTACAGTAGCTATCCCCAGTTGTGGGTAAACAGCATAGAAGTTTTATTCAATCTGAAATTATTACAGGTGTCCTCCACTTTTTGATGACTTGCTTTTTGATGACTCGCCATTCTAAATTTCCCCCCCTTGACTGCATTTTTGATGCATAGTCCATTCTTTCAAAGGTTTTTCAGCCACGTGCTGCTTTTTCTCTATCAGTTGACTTGGCACCCTGTTTTCTTCTCTCAGTCAATTTGGCATGCTCCTTCTCCAACCCTCAGTTGACTCAGTGCCATCTTTTTCATTTAGTCTGTGTTTAGTATTCGTGATGCAGCTTAGAAATTGTGGGCAATATGACTGTGACACAGTACTATACAGATTTGTGCTTATAATATAGTATTCATACAGTACTTATATTTATGCTTATAATATTTGTACTTGTAGTATATGGTATAATATAATTATTATATACATAATATACAATATAATATACGGTAATATATCATAATATAATACAATATATATAGTAATGATGATAGTGTGTGTGTATGAGAGAGAGAGAGACTGGGTTCCACTTTTCAACCATTTCCACTTTTTGACAGTACTCTGCTTCCTAACCCATTGATTAAACAAGGGATGCTCATATACATGCTGGCTTTTCATCACCTTGATGCACATCATAGGAAGTACATTTATGAAATAAGCTTTAATCATGCTGAGTTTTATGTTTCTCAAACAAAAAAAAATGACCACTATTGGGGAAAACTGAGTACAAAAAAAGACTCATCTTAAATGTCCATTTCTATCTTGGTTAGCAATACTACATATAAATGGTCTGAACAACAACAGAAACCAAAACCACCAAAGCTTCATATGCTGCTTTGAAAAATAACCCCCAGGGAAAATGCTAGAGTGCATAAATTATGGGATGGCACAACCAGTTACCCATTCAGATTATTTTGATGTGATTTGTCCTGCAGCTGCTTCAAATTAAGAACAGGTGTAGAAGACAGATTATGCAAATACCTATATTAATGTAATTGTCAAATTGGTGTGTTTATCACTGTGGTTTTAAAGAGTAGACCATACTCTTATTTTAAATGTAAATTAGTTTTATTCTTGAGAGCCACTATTGGATAATGAGCTTATAAATAGAGGGGGAAACTCAATCTTTTAACATCATGAAACTCTTCTGATTTTAACAATGACTTTTCTAGTGCTTTGTTTGATGAATACTATGTAAAAATATTATTTTTTTACCTCGACATTTGATAGATGTGAAGTGTGCACAAAAATTAGCTTATCTTCATTTTTTAAAACTTCTCCCTGGAACTTGATTTTCTTTCAAATCTTTAGGTAACGTGCCATAACAGTTATATTGTGTACATGCATTTTATTCAAAATCTTAAAACTTTATTTTTTAATATTCATTTAATCATTAACTATTAATACATCGTGAAGTTCATAAAAATTAGACAAATCCACATTAATCATAACTTAACATATTGCATATGACATGTAACATATTACTTGCAATATAACAGTATAACAATAAGTCCTCTTTTTTGACTTCTCCTAAATTTATCTCCCAAAACATCACAAACTTCTATCTTCTCAATTTCTTTCATATTCTTAATCTTTCTTATTCTTTTCCTCCTTCTTCTTGACTTCCAAACATTTACCAGCCCAAAGGTTTTCTTTTAACCTATTTTCTCTGCCATCTTTGCTCCTTAATTACCTTATAACCACTCCTTATTCTTTTATAATCTATTACCAGCTTATTCTTACTGAAGTAGTTTGCCCTCCCCTTCTGTATATATTTTCAATTTTCCAACCTTCTAGAAGTCAGCACCTTTTACCTTCTTTACGCCTCCTATTTTAAGTATTAAATATTACCACGTTTTTTCAATTAATCAGTAATTTGTTTCCATTCTTCAGTCACCTCCTCTGCATTCCCTTTATTTATTATTCTGGTCAGTTTATCAGTATTTTTCATCTCTGTCAGTTTGTTTAACCATTCTACAGTTTCAGGTACCTCTTTCATTTTCCATTTAGTGGCTATCTTCAGTCTGGCAGCTGAGACTTGGTATAACAACACCCTCCAGTGCTTTCTTTCTACGTGTTTCTCTAATATCGATGTTATATTTAGTAAAAATAATTTTGGCTCCATAGTAAATGTTATTGCTAACATCTTTTGTATTGTTTTGTGTACATTTTCCCAAAACTTCTTTATGGCTGGGCAACCCCACCACATGTGGTGGAGTGACCCTACCTCCTTTTCACATTTCCAGCATTTCTTGTTTGTTAGCTTATAAATCTTACTTAGTCTTGCTGGTGTCAGATACCATCTATTTGTTATTTTTAAATGATTCTCTTTCAGATCTTGGCTTGCTGTAAAACTTCTTAAAACTTTATTTTGATACTTAATGTAACATTACATAACATACTGTATTTGTCATAAAATGTGTCTTCCTCTCACAAACTATTTTTTCCCAATAGATTTAAGTAAGGGTATAGGACTAACAATGGAAAATATTTATACTGCATTGCAAGAAGATAGGAAGCCTATCACAGAATGCTTGCATGGGCTTTGTACTCAATTGTTTGAAGGCATTCTTTATGATTCTATATTCCCTCGGAGCATGGTGGGGTTTCCTTTCTTGGAGGTCTTCAAACAGAGGCTGGATTGCCATTTGTCGGGGATGCTTTGATCGTGATTTCCTGCGTGGCAGGGGGTTGGACTGGATAGCCCTCGTGGTCTCTTCCAACTCTGCAATTCTATGATTCTATGGATTGGCGCATGACAAACCTATTCCATTAAATTCCCATGACTCTGATCTAAGTATGAAGAAATTTGGACCCAATCCCTAGTGGTGCTAAACACTCACGGCAAATGAAAATGTTTAATATAAAACATCCCTGTCCTATAACAATTTAGAACTTAATGACAAAGCATTTCAAGCATAGGTTTTTTCCAGGCTGTGAGGCTGTCTTCTAGAAGAGTTTTTTCCTGACAGTTCGCCTGCATCTGTGGCTGGCATCTTCAGAGAATGGTGGTGTGTGGATGTTTGGGGTTTGTATACTGTGAGTCCCTGTTGAAGAGGATTAGTATGTAAATTTGTGTATTCAGTTGTAGGATGTTCAGTTCTTAGGGTGGGAGGATATGCGAGGTAGATTAGTGTCTAGCTCATGGTCCATTGTCTGCTGGGAAGCCCTCTGTCCCTGGGTGAAGTTCATTTGCATGTGTTGAGTTTTTATTTTGGTATTTTTCAGGACTGGTAGCCAAACTTTGTTTACTTTTAGGGTTTCCTCTTTCCTGTTGAAGTTGTCCAGGTGTTTCAATAGCTTCCCTATGCATTCTGACCTGATAGTTGTTAGCCTGGTCCAGAATTTTGGTGTTTTCAAATAGCATTTTGTGCCAAGGTTGGTTTATAACGTGTTCTGCTACTGCTGATTTTCCTGGCTGACCCAGCCTACAGTGTCTCTTATGTTCCTTGATTCATGTTTGCACACTGTGTTTTGTGGTCTCTATGTAGACTTGTCCGCAACTGCATGGTATGCGGTAAACTCCTGAGGCTATGAGAGGGTGCAGCATTTCTTGGATTTTCTTGGTTCGTCTGTAGATGCAGGTGAAACGTCAGGAATAAATTCTTCTAGAACGTGGTCTCACAGCCCGGGAAAAAAAACCACAAAAAACCTATGGATGCTGGCTGTGAAAGCCTTCAACTTCACATTTCAATCATTGCTTCATGGTAGAAGTGCCAGAACAGTTTGTTTCAAAATGCAAACCTTCAAGCAGAGCAAAAGTCTTTGTGTTGCTTCATATTGTGTTGTGTCACTTTCATGTAGGCCATAATGCTAAATTTTTCTGTGAAGAATGTAGCCAGCAGCAGCCCAGTTGATAACAAAATAATATTACAGTGCAGGAACTTGAACCAACCATAGGTGCAGCAATGCTGACAGCAGACACCTAGCCCCACAACAGTGCAGCCATGCTGCATATATAGAAACAATGACATCTCCTTTCCTTTACATTTTATGTTATTTAGATGCATAGGACAATCCTGTGCTACTCAAGGAGTAGAAGAATATTCCTTAATGCTTATAACAAGTGGGGCCATCATGATCAGCCATGAATGGAGGGAAAGAATTAGTCTCTTCCTTCCTACCTCTTCTTGCTGCTTCCCCTTGCCTCTAACTGGTGATGGACATCAAGAGATGGACTTCTCCCATTCTGGTTTATGAAGTTATGGAAGGGCTCACTGGACTTTACTTCCATTAGCTAAAGTCCCTGAGATAATTGTAGGGTATGCTGCCATTTTGACAGCATTGCCAACAGCTCTCTAGGTCATACTTCTCAGAGGAAATAAAAAAAAATGCTGGAGAAGTTGTGGGGAGCTAGGAAAGGCATAGTCAGACAGCTTTTTGCTTTCTTTCTCCTGTCTTGATATGTGTACAACTTTTCTTTATATGGCAGATCTCTGTGGCTCATTTGCTAGTTGTAATTGTCATTGAAGCTGATACCAGCATCCATGTGTCATCTATAGTGAACAGGATTCCCAGACTGAAAACTGGAGGGAGCTCTGTTACCTTTAAAGGTTGTGAGTTCGATCATACAGCACTCCAAGTTTGACTCAGCTTTCCATAGGTTAGTAAAATGAGTACCCAGCTTGTTGGGGGTAATTAGTTAACACTTTGTAAACCGCTTAGGGGGTGCTTTGGCACTGATAAGCAGTATAGAAATATAAATAGTAAATGCTTTTGCTATTGGGTAGGTGAGGAAATTTCATCAGGTGTTGCTTGTTACTTGACTGCATGAAAAACAATACCTGATGAAATTCCCTCTTCTACACAACCATTAAAGGTACCAGAGCCCTCCCAGTTTTGAATATGGAGTTCCTAATAGTGAGAGTGTGTTGTCTTTGTGTGAGTGTATATGTGAAAGAGAGAAAATAGAAGTTAATGCTTTTCATCTAATTGAAATTGTATCTTACCAGTTGCTTGGGTAAAGCAAACAGCCATTTGCTCACACCACCTGTGCTGTTATCCACACCGGAGAGAGAGGTCAAATTGTAGTTTGATTATAGTGTCAACAGTGTTACTTAGTGTTTTGACAATAAGAAGAATCAGAATTCAGCTAGATCAGTAATGTTTACAAGTTGACTTTTCCAGTGATTTTAGTGAAATTCCTTACAGTGTGTGCTAGAAGAGGTATTTATGGTTAAAAGTTTGCATTGTCATCAAACATTATACTAAAGTTGCATGCAGACTTAATGAAATGCCTGTTGGGTCTGTTGATTCTGTCAAGTATTCATCCAGGCACACTAATGTTTCATTCCTCAATATTTTGAATTCCTGCAACATCTTCACCTTTCTGTGCTAACCAAGTTCCTGTAATCTTGTAGAATTCTCCAAACTTACACAATCATTTGATGCATTGCAAAGGAGCAAATATCAGGGACTTTGACACAACAATGAATGTTAAAAATTGACATAACCAAGATTAAAAGTATAGGAATTCTAGCCAAACTTCAGTTTGAATAATAGAATTTCTGTTTCCAGAGGTATGAGGACAAAGAAAACAATTATCAGCTGATTCTTCCAGTGAGTTTCACAGATTCCTAAATATTGCAGGTATTCTAACACATTTCCTGATCATAACCAGCAGACTGCATAATGAAATTGAAAAGGACATTTACAAAGTCAGTAAAACTTTCCCCAAATTATGGTTACAGTGAAAGCATCCCAGCTTTATGTAGTTGTATATCAGCCACTGTGGTGTAGTGCTTTGAGTGTTGGACTACAACTCTAGAAACCAGGGTTTGAATCCCCTCTGGCCATGGAAACCCAGTGGGTTACCTTGAGCAAGTCACACTGTCTCAGCCTCAGAGGAAGGCAAAGGCAACCCCCCTATAAACAAATCTTGTAAGGAAAACCCAGTGATAGGTTCACCTCAGAGTTGCCATAAGTTGAAGGCACACAACAATGAATTCAGTTTGCTTTCTAGAATAAAAGAGTGATCAAACAAGGAATCCCTTCCCTCTTATGATAAATAATATCTCGTCATTTAGAATGGCTTTCTATATCAATAAGCAGGCTGTAATTTTACCATAATTATACAATTAGCATCTGTTGTACGCTGCAAATACCCATCAGATGAAGCAATACATACATTCATTATTAGCAGTGATACTGATTATTCTAAGAGTAGTATTCCACCCCCCAGAATTTTCTTAAAATTCATTTTTTAAAAACTTAGTTTCATCTTTAGTGTTTATCTGCCTGCTCTTTCTAGCAGTAAAATATTACTAGATATTTGGTGTTATCATGTATGTTTCCGTGCAGTAGCTAACACTAATTTTCACAGTTATGCAACATGGTTACATACTAAGTTCACTCAAGGCCTATAGGTGAAATCTTTGTTCCACAGAGATAAGTGGGAAAGTGCCTACTGACTTCAATATAGACATGTTTCTTCTCTGCAATTATTCTTTCTCAACATGCTGTTGCTTGCTTTGATACGTTTATATTTTTCCACTTTTGCCATATATTGTGTTAATATGTGCATCAATCTGTAGTTCAGGGAGCATGGTGGAGCCATTCTATTCTACAAAACAGAATTTGTCTAGAAAACTGATATTGCACCTTAGCATTAGAGTTCCTTCTAACCAAGCTTTTGTCTAGTTATAATTTGAAGTCAACTAAGAGTTTCTTTTAACACTAAGAGCCTTACCACACTCCAAAGAAAAGTGGCAAGGGAGCAGCAACGTTCCATCTTCCGCGCTGCCTTACCTCATAACATTGTCATTTTTTTTTGTTCTGGTGCTGTGGGGGACCATGGTAAAACCGCATCTGAAAAAACTGTTAGCAAAAAGATGTAGTTTTACCTTGGCCCCCCATGGGACCAGAATGAAAGAATGCCGGAAAGATGACAACATCATTCGGTAAGGCAGCGCAGAAAATGGGATGTTACTATGTCCTTTGTGAATGTAGTTGAAAAGCATATTTAATTAACCAAAACACATTAAGAAGCTACCTTTAGGCTCAGGTGTACATTTTGTGAGATCAGTGCAAACTTATCAAGGATGAATAACTGAACTCGCTCCAAAATCCATCATAATCTATGAATGGTGTTCCATTTTATTTGGTATGTAACAAAACAGGTGGATGATCTGTAAATGCTGAAGCCAATTTCTTTTACCTAAGGTCATAGACATAAGGGGTTTGTGGGGCTTGACACCTCCCTCTTAGGCACTTTGCAATCCTAAACCATGTCAATTTACTTTAAATGTTATAAAATTAAATTGTACTTTCCTAGCCTAAATTTATTTGTTAGTCTCAATTAGAATGGAGCTATTGAATCAAGGGGAACTAGGTAAGTAAATTTTATTAGATCACTGGAACTAAGTCTGGTTTATTAGTTTTGTGTTCTCTTGCAATCATTTTTTCCCCATCTCTAGGCCAGTGAACACTTTGATGTTTGCGGTTTTTACCTCTGATAAATCGTTTTGCCACAGATCATTTGCTGTTTATCCCCATATAATCAGATGGCTACAGGCTATATCTCGTTTATGTTTAAAATAATTATGTTAGACTGTTATTTGTAGTTAGGCTTTTAAGCTACTTTTAGACAATTAAAAAAAAAACTTCTTAAACATCGACACCCACCCCAAGCCTACACTACCTTTTAAGATAGTGTTAACCAAATACTGTGTCATAGATGAGTAATGAATATTACATGTGAACATATGCCTGGCATATCTCTATATAAAAATCTATAGGCTGCAATGTTCCATGTGGTCATTAGAATAGCAGTAGAACCATATTGCTGAGCTCATCTTAAATTCAGAGAAAGCAAGGGGTCTTTGAGAAGTCCCTTCTTCTCAAGTTTCTTTTGAGGTGATGGAACAGTTAGAATGCAGTCACCCACATAAATTCGACTTCCAATATTTAAGCTACCTACCTGTTTGCTGGAGTAGGAGGAAGACACCTACCCACTCTGTCTACAACAGGAGATAACCATCCCCTAAAGCTGGATACTGCAGCCCAGAGAAGAACTGTGCCTTGGTAAAAGGCAGTGTTTCCTATTTGCTGTTCTTATGCCACTTTAAGGGTGGAGGGCTGAAGAGGGTCTCTCTGCCTCACAAAAAATGGATTTTGCACCTGCTCAGAGACCCCATCCAGAAACTTCTAGAGCTGAGTAGCTTGGCAGAAACCCCACCCTCTTGCACTCTCAAACTTGTCCCAGCCTGCCAAGCTACTGTCCCCTCAGTTTCTCTCCGTCTGACAGCTCAGTGATATCATTTGATTACTTCTCTTTGGCTGAATAATTGCCTCTTTTTTATTTATTTATTTATTTATTTATTTATTTGCTATCTATCACACTCCTCCCTTTCTATTTCATCTTGCATTTCTTATATTTCTTCTTTTTCTTCAATTAAAAAAAAATCTTTCTCTATACTTCAACTTTCCCCCTTTCTTCCCCTTGTCTTTAACAATTCCATGGCCTCAGCTTCTCTTTTTGAACTCTGTTCTTTGTGTAAACAAAAGGTCTTGATGGCCATTCAGTTTGTTTATATTGCTTTGGAGAGGGACATATTGTGGAATAGTGCACCATTGGCAAGGCATTTACAACCCAAGCCATTAAAAACCAGGCTTGTCATCTAAGGCTGTACTGTTGGGAAAAATCCCTTTGGGGGTTCCAACAGTCCTAAACCACTTCTAATGTACCTTTGGAAATTGCCTCAACTTCACTCTTAAAACCACATAGAATGAAAGTGGTATTGGTACCGACAGCTTTAACTTTGAGCACTGCAACATTCTTATCGACAGCTTCAGTACTGACTGTTTCTTCGGTCTTGAAGCCTGCTTCCATCTCTGTGACATCAAGTGCCCTGTCCACTGCTGCTATTTCAGCAGTGGGGGATACGTCATTGATATCGAGAGGCAAAGACAGTAAGGTGGCTCATGTGAAGTCTACTCACAAGAGGCCACCTACACTAGGGCCCTCAATGTCAACAGAACAATCAGATACTGAACTGAAGAAATAGTCCATACACTTTGGGCATAAGCAGTTTCATCTACAACTTTGCCTCCATCAGCTTCTGAATCTTTGGTTCTATCTTTGAGTCCTATTCTGCCTGTGGAATCCTCATTACTGACTTTTTATCCAATGTCTCCATCAGGCTGCTCAGTTGATCTTGTTTCATTGTCTCCTCTGGCTGCGATCTCAGGACCAGACCTGTTGCTTACCATTTCTTCTTGATATCAAGGTTCTCCTGGGTTTTACCCTCCACTTTCTTTGCCTAGGCAGGAAAAGTCTTCACAGGGCACCTTCTTATGCTTTCTCGAGGCCTTCCTATAGGGTGAGAGATCACTGTTACCAAGAAGATTTCTCAAATACATTTGTATTTTACATTGACATGTACAGACATGAGCATTTATGGAGAGAGCACCCAGGCTCATATTGTTCTTATTCTCCTTCATACCGGAACCGGTATCACTTTCATGAATAGTACAGGCACTTCCCCTCTTTTTGATACCATAGCTGCTCCAGGTCTCTGATTCACCTGACTTCTTTTCAGCACTATTCACCTCAACACATGCCTCCAGCTTCTCCTCAGTACCATATACTTTGACATCAGTCTCCACTTTACTCCTCCAAGATATCCATCTCTTTCACTGCACCATTGGCCTCTGTCTCCGCCACCTTGAATCACTTCAACTGTGTCTCAGCCTCCTCCTCCTGGTTACTACTACCTTTGGTTCCATTGCCACCCTCTGCTACATTTGTTGCAACCTCAACATGCATCGTCTGCTCTGCTCCAGTGCCAATGTCTTGCTGTGCACTTCAGTTTCCTCCATTGCTTCCTCTCAAGTGGTTGCTCCACCAGTATCGACTGTTGCCATTGCTGCTATGCCTGCTACTACTGCTGCACCTACTTTTCAGTCTTGGTCTTTCCAGGTCATCAGATGGTGAGTATGAGTCTGAGGCTACATCACCAGCTTCTCTGTCTACTTTGACATCCTTCAGGAGATGTAGAAGATACAACACCAGCTCTTCCATCTGAGGACATTTTTTTTCCTGATCTCATCCTCTAGATGGCTAAATCAATTGGCCTAGCTGTTATACGCCCTGCATCGATTGCAGATTTGTTTTCAGATAGTGGACTCTTAGGCATCTGCACCAGCCACTATCCCACTCTTACCTGCTTTACAGGAACTTTGTGAAACCTTCATAACTTCCATCAGCATTTTGCAGATTGGAGCATTTATATAAGACCCAGAAAGAACATGCTGCCTCCCTATTTAATCATCCTGCACGTAACTCAATAGCTGTAGAAGCTTAGCGCTCCAGGAGAGAATAAAGATGCACTCTACCCCTGCTGACAAAAAAGGAAAAAGATTAGATGTTATTGGTAGGAAAACATGCAGGCCTACATAGCAGCCTACCAAAGGTTCTAATGGGACAAAATTCTGAAGAACAGGGTGACATCAATGCTTCGGTGAACTCTGTGAGCCTCACTGATGCACAAGGTGGTGCATAGATGACCTTTTCTTCAATGGGACAGACTCTTTAATGTGAAGATGGGTGAGTTTTTAGATCATATTGCCAAGGTTGCCTAACAGCAAAAAGGATGGTATTTGGAGTCAGCAGCAACAACACAAATCCTTCCATTCAGGCTGGAAGTGTGCATCCTTGTCCTTTTATCATTCCAAGCCCCCTTCAAGAGCTTCTTGAATGCCATTGCAATATTCTTAATCTTTACAGCAGAGCAATCCTTATAAAAAGCAGAAATTCAAACAACCCTCCTCCAAATAGTCATCAGTCAGCAGGTCGTGCCTTTGACTTCTTGGCGGGGACAATACCACAGCCACTTTTCCATGTGTCAGGCCTATATCCATCCCAGGCTCTGAAATTACACCTCCATAGACTCTGGGTATTCACCATTGTCCATCTGGGTTATGCCATAGAGTTTTTGTGTATTCCTCCCATTGGTGTATTTCATTGAACTCTTCTGTCTATAGCTTTGTTGGATGAGATTGTGTCGTTGCTTCAGAAAGATGCCATCCAGAAGGTCCCAGATTGCTGCAGGTGGGACAGGTACTTCTTTCACAGTTCCAAAGAAGGATGGAGGTCTGTGACTGATCTTGGACCTGTGTGGTGCCAACAAATAATCAAACTGTGGAACTTTAAAATGGTGATGCTCCAGTCTATTTTGCCATTCATTCACAAAGAGGACTAGTTTGCATCCCTAGACAATGCCTACTTTCACAATGGAATGAGCCTCAGCATCAAATATTCTTCAGGTGTGCCACAGACCAGGATCTGTATCATTACAAAGTCCTGCTCTTCAGTCTCTTGATGGCATTAGGGTTCTTATGACGTGTATGGTGGTGGTGATCTCTTTTCTCCAGACTCGGGTTGTCCAAATATTCCTGTACTTGGATGATTGGCTTTTGGTGTCATTCTCTTGGAGCTGCTCATTCTGAGATGTCCATCTGACTTTGACTCTGCTACAAGATTTGGAGCTCAATATCAGTCCCAAGAAATCCATTCTCAATCTGACAAGGGTGATAGATTCCATCAGAGCGATGTTGGAATCACGGAGGAGGCAAAAATACCTGCCTATCAGCAGAGTGAAAGTTCTCATCAATAAGGTCCAAGAGATATTCTCCTGTCCTCGATGCACTGTGCACACTCTTCAACATCTGCTTGGTCTTATGGCTGTCACTACAGGAGGGCTTACCTGGCTCACCTCAGGTTCAGGCAATTTTAACACTGGTTTCTTCTGTGTTTTGATCCACTTCAGGATCCTCAACACATGAAATTGACCATATTGGATCATGTTCTCTCACCTCTGCTCTTGTGGACCAGGACGTCTCAGGCATGCCTTTCCAGCTTCCAGATCCATCCTACATGGTGACCACAGGTGCTTCCATGTCTGGTGGCAAGACAAGCAAATGAGCACACAGCTCTTCATTCTGACAAACAGTTTCTGGTTTTCCACCAGACAAAGTAGTTCTATGGCCAGATATAGCTTTCCTTTCAAAAGTCTCACAGTTCCAACTGAGTTAAGATGTCATTCTTCCCACTTTATACCTGATCAGGAATACTAAAAGATAAAGGAGTTCATGAAGGATGGGAGTTTCTAAAAAGTGAGATATTGAAGGCACAATTTCAAACAGTTCCAAGGAGGAAGAAAAGGGAGAGGTGTCTAAAGAAACCAGGATGGCTGTCGAAAGAACTCTCAACTGAGCTAAAACTTAAAAAGGACATGTACAAGAAATGGAAAAAGGGGGAAATTACCAAAGAAGAATTCAAACAAATAACCAGCTCATGTAGGGGGAAAGTCAGAAAAGCCAAAGCTCAACTGGAGCTCAGGCTTGCTAGAGATGTTAAAAACAATAAAAAGGGCTTTTTTGGGTATGTCCGTAGCAAAAGGAAGAAAAGGAAATGGTAGGGCCACTGAGTCGAGAAGATGGTGAAAGGCTAACAGGGGACAGAGAAAAGACAGAACTACTTAACACTTTCTTAGCTTCAGTCTTCTCCCAAAGGGGGAACAGTGCTCAACCTGGGGAAGATGGAGCAGATGATGCAGTAGGGGAAATACAGCACAGAATTGGTAAAGAGATAGTTCAGGAATACCTGGCCAGTATAAATGAGTTCATGTCTCCAGGGCCAGATGAACTTCATCCAAGGATATTAAAAGAATTGGCAGAAGTAATCTCAGAACCACTATCAATAATCTTTGAGAATTCCTGGAGAACAGGAGAGGTCCCAGCAGACTGGAGGAGGGCAAATGTTGTCCCCATCTTTAAAAGTGGGGGGGGGGAGATGCAAATAATTACTGCCCAGTCAGCCTGAAATCAATACTAGTAAAGATTCTAGAGCAGATCATTAAACAGACAGTTTGTAACCACTTGGAAAGGAATGCCGTGATCACAAAAAGTCAACATAGATTTCTCAAAAACAAGTCATGCCAGACTAATCTCATCCCTTTTTTTGATAGAGTTACAAACTTGATCAATGAAGGGAACACAGTAGATGTAGTGTATCTTGATTTCAGTAAGGCTTTTGACAAGGTCCCCCATGATATTCTTGCAAAAAAGTTAATAACCTGTGGGCTAGACAATGCAACTGTTAGGTGGATTTGTAATTGGTTGACTGACCAAACCCAAAGGGTAGACACCAATGGCTCCTCTTCATCCTGGAGAAAAGTGACCAGTGGGGTGCCACAGGGTTCTGTCCTGGGCCCAGCGTTACTCAACATCTTTATCAATGACTTGGATGAGGGAATTGAGAGTATGCTTATAAAGTTTGCAGATGACACCAAATTAGGAGGGGTAGCTAATACCCCGGAGGACAGGATCAGAATTGAAAATGACCTTAACAGATTAGAAAGCTGGGCCAATATTAACAAAATGAATTTCAACAGGCAGAAATGTAGGATACTACACTTGGGCAGTAAAAATGAAATGCATAGATAGGATGGGGGTGACACATGGTTTGAGGGCAGTACATGTGTGAAGAGGATCTAGGAGTTTTAGTAGACCACAAGCTGAGCATGAGTCAGCAGTGTTATGCAGCAGCTAAAAAAGCCAATGTGATTCTAGGCTGCATTAATAGGAGTAAAGTGTCTAGATCAAGGGACGTAATAGTGCCACCGTATTCTGCTTTGGTCAGACTTCACCTGGACTACTGTGTCCAGTTCTGAGCACCACAATTGAGGAAAGATATTGAGAAGCTGGAACGTGTCCAGAGGAGGGCGACCAAGATGGTGGATGGTCTGGTAGCCATGCCCTATGAGGAGCGGCTTAGGGAGCTGGGCATGTTTACTCTGGAGAAGAGAAGGTTGAGAGGGGACATGATAGCCATGTTTAAATATTTGAAGGGATTTCATCCTGAGGATGGAGCAAGTTTGTGTTCTGCTGCTCCAGAGACTAGGACATGGAGCAATGGGTTCAAACTACAGGAAAGAAATTCCACCTAAACATTATGAAGAACTTCCTGACAGTAAGAGCTGTTTGGAAGTGGAATATACTGTTTTGTAGTATGGTGGAGCCTCCTGCTTTGGAGGTTTTCAAACAGAGGCTGGATTACCATCTGTTGGGAATGATTTGATCATGTATTCCTGCATGGCAGGGGGTTGGACTGGATGGCCCTTGAGGTCTCTTCCAACTCTGATTCGATGATTCTATGATTCTACCATACTATGATAAGCTACACAGTCACCCATTTGTGTGAGGCACAGAAACCACAAAGCTTGCTTACCTGTAACTGTGGTTCTTTGAGTGATCATCTGTGCCCTCATAGAAACCTGCACTACCTCCCCTCTTTCAGGTTCCTGTTGCTTTATGGCAGACTTTGAAACTGAGGGGGCAGTAGCTTGGTGGCCTGGAACATTTGCATAGGTGGGAGGGGTGGGGTCCCCACCAAGTCTCTAAATGGAGTCTCTGAACAAGCATGAAACCCATTTGTGCGAGAGCACAGATGGCCACTTGAAGAACAACATCCAGGTAAGCAATTTGTTCTTTCTCTTTGTTCCACCTGGCTTCTTTGAGGAGTGTAGCAGCCCCTGATTCATTTGGCCAGGTATAAAATCCTCCAGAGATTCTGGATCAACGCAGATGACCTTTTCCTGCAAATGCATTTGCTGTTCCTTTTTTCTTCTGGTGGTTTTGCTTATATCTGCTCTCACTGTACCAGAATCCAGCTCTACTAGAAGAAGCGGAAACCATGAGTATGCTTTCCAGAGGGTCAGTATTTCCCTGGAGTCAGAAATGTCAGAAACGTAGACAGTGTCCATTTGATTGGAGCAGTCATTGCCTCTTCTTTCCATCTTCTGTATTAAAGTGTGTGTTGGCGGGAGGAAATCTATTTCTTGTTCTCACTTTTCAAAGTCCCAGTCCTGGGCAAGATCCTTCTGGCTTCCTTCCGATCAAGTTGCTACTAAATTTGCATGCATAGCAGCCCAGTACTCTAAGTAGGAGTTACTTATTGACTGATATGTTTCTTCATTTTATAGGCAATGGTATTATGTGGCCAAGGTTGTCATTCTCTAGAACAGAGATGGGAATTGTGTAGACCTCCAGATGTTGTTCAGCTGCAACTCCCAGCATCCTTAGACATAATAGAAGTGCTTGGAGCTGCAGTTCAACAACATCTGGATGGCCTCATGATTTCTACCCCTGTTCTTGGAGTAGTATGCAAGAATTCAAAGGAGGGATTGGCAGCATGGTCCATAGTTCTCTGAAAGGATTCAAAGTCTAGGTGGCTCTGCCTTAGGATCACTGCCTAAAAAGCTTCTCCTGCAGTTATAGGCTTCCCAGATCACAGGTTGGCCTCTCTTCAGGGCAAGGGGAGGAATGTCAGACCAAGAGTGCTTTCTTTTTAAAAAATTTACTATGTACCGTTGTAGGCTACTTTGTACCAGCTGCTGTGGACTCCCCAAGGGTTCACCCTGGTCAGCTCCTCCCTTGAAGTTTCTCAAATAGCATCACCTGGATTCAGTAAGAGAAAGGTGGTCTGTGTGGGGAAAATAACTCAATATTTTCTGTTCAGCCATCTCTGAATAAAGGATTGCTGCTTTGTAGCTTTTCCTATCTTATTAACTTTGCCCATTCTGTTCCCATCTTCTTCACTTTTCCCAATTTACTTTCTTGGTCTGAGGTGCATGTGAGTTGCACCATTGTTAGAAAAACACTTGGCACAAATGTCTTCCTTCTTCTTCAGGTCTGCTTGGGACTTAATTTCTATCTCTGTTAATTCTTTATTTCTCTCTCTTCCCCCCCACCCACGACTTGTAGTAGCTAAAGACCTCTCCTTTGTCTTGTTGGCTTTCTTTTCTCCTACCCCACAACTCCTGCCTAAGCCCATCTTCTCTGTTCAGTGCAGAGCTTGGAAGACAGAGACCCCCCGCATTTGTTAGGATGTTTTTTAATATATTTGGATTACTTGCCTGAGCAATTGTGGTTGAAACATCTTGTTTCATGCTCAGTGACAACACTGGGGCCATGCATTGTGGAATTATTGGAACATTGGCAGGGCCTGTTCCTAGATCTGAGATTTTGGCCTTTAAATCTCAGGGCCTGGAATCCTCCTGACCTGCAGCTGCATAGTCTGTTACAGCATTCTTGAGAATAGTTCTTCCATATATAAAAAATATACAAACATGTACATAAAAGGCTGCACAGGCCGTTATTATTCAAGTGAGGCCCTGTCTGGCAATAGCCTAGGCCTCAGACCAACATGATGTGGGCAATGTGGAATGGAAAGGTTTTAAGATATTAGAGTAATGTGTTTGACATCAGCAATGTGTAGAAAGTTCACTAATATAAAACAGAACCTGATTACCTTGTCTTCTGTGTGGTAAAGTTCACAGGTTTTCAGCAATCACAACAATGATTCAAAATACAGTTGGTCCACCATATTTGTGGGGTTCGTTTTCTGGACTTACTGCAGATACAGGAAACCACAGATAACAATGAACCCTATTAAAATAATGGGCTTCTAGTAAAAATGTACCATAGAGTTGTGTTGGAGGACCTAGAAAATGTCTAGAAGGATGCCTCTCTAGGCATTTTCTAGGATGACTCTTATGTGGTTATGTGTCCCTGTTTTGTGTTCCGCAGAGAACTGAAATTGTGGATATTGAGTCCACAGCAGTCCAACTATACTATGGAATTACGTTGAAAGGGCTAAATCAGAACCTGAGCCCTAATACGCTGAGAAAAAGAAGTATCAAACTTTTGTGTGATGTGTGTGGGAAAGAGAAAGAAGAGAAGAGAAAGACAGACAGACAGACTGACAGAGATTTGCATACATCTCTACATTTGTCATTTCATTTGGTCAGTTTTGTCTCTGCTTGTGACTGATATAATTCTTGCTTTAAGATTTCATTCCTGTGCCACTTACCTTGGAGTAAGCTGCAGAGCACAATGAAACTAACTTCTGAGAAAACTTGCATAGTATTGGTAATGAAGGCTTTCACCAAATCACACTTTAAACCATTCTAGTTTGGGTATCATAATTAATGAATATATTAATACATTTTTTATCCTGTCTTATGGAGCTTAGGGCAGCACACAAGGTGTTATCACCTCCACTCCATTTGTAAGTGTGAGGTAGATTAGGCTGAGATTCAGGGTTACCCAGTAAGCTTCATGGCTGAATGGGAATTTGAACCTGCACTGCTCCATTCTGGTTCAGAATTCTAACAATTACATTGTACTGGCTCAGTCATTTTAATTTAAGATTCCTTTTTAATAGATTCCCCTTCAGAAAAGTAAAGACCATACTCCCAGTGCCTGCTTTCAGAGACTATAAAATAGGCCAGAAGAGTTTCTGTGTTGGGGCATTGTCTATTTAATCTAATTTGTGTGTGTTCCATAAAGACAATGTTTTATTCCACTGAGATGAGGGTTTCAAACCGAAGGTTAATTCTGTTTTTCACAGAGCACAAAAATTGATTTGGCTTTGTTTTTGTCCTAAATCAAGTTATCATCAAGAGAGGGTCTGGCGTTCCCTTGATGTTATGAGCGCTCTGAAAGTTTTCATTACTGAGAACAGTGTGTCCTTCGGAGTGGATTTGGCCCTTTTTAATAAATTACAGATGGAAACAAAGCAAGGTAAGAGATTTGGTTAGACCATCTCTTAAGTGACTTAAGGCATGAATATTAGTTACTTGTACAGTTTTGAGAGGCTGTCATTGGAGCAAGGGCAGATCCAGTTTTGTGAACAGACCCTCTGCAGTGCTGTAATGGCACCCTCTGGACTTATGAGCAGTTCTACCACTGTAACAGTAGGGAAACCAAAAATGTAGGCTAGCTTCAGAATTCCATGATGCTGGATACTGACATCAGGCCAGCATTGAGAATGTATCCGTTTACTCTGGAAGAGCAGTTTCTGGTTTGTGTGTGTTATGACCAAACACAGGAGCATTTTGGGAGGAATTTTGTAGGCCAGCTATTTGGGCTTCTGCTAGCACCTTTGCTTGATCCCTTATAGCTGAGTTCCTTTTGCAGAAAGAAAAGCCTTTAGTGCTGAGGTGCTCTGGGCTAGTCTGGACTGACCTTTTTGGTTCTTCCAAGAGCTAGTTGACTGTACTATAAAAGTTTGTACTATAAAGTCTTTGGCTCTCATGACCCCTTATGGAATTTAATCAGAGATGACCAAGACAACAGCCACCCATTTAAAAAAAAATGTATCAGTTGTCATTCATCTTCCTCATATCATTGCAATGCTTACTGATTTGAAGAGAACCTTTTTTAATATTAAATATTATAAAAATGCCATAAGCAAACTAGGAGAACATGCTTTCTTAACAATTTTGGGGGGACCTGGGCTGCAGCATTTTTTAAAAAAAGCTCTGGCCCTGATCTCTTTGCTGTTTATAAAGTTTCTGTGTGTATGTGAAACTACATGAATGGGGAATTTATAAGCAACAAAAGATTTGAGATATGAAGCCTGAAGAGAAATGAGCTATAGAAAGGAAAATTTGTGAGAAGTTGGCAACTGTTGTTGAAAACTAGTATTGATGGAAATGTTAAAACCTACACTTCCATATATCTGTCATAATCCCACCAGCATTCATGTCCTGTCCCAGTTCTGTATTATGTTGCAAGACTGTTCCCCCCCCCATGTGCTATTTCTGCATTTTTCTTAATATACAGTGGGCCCTTGGTATCTGCTGGGGTTTGGTTCCAGGACCCCCCATGGATACCAAAATCTGTGGGTACTCAAGTCCCATTATATACAATGGCATAGTAAAATTGTGTCCCCTATATAAAATGGTGAAATCAAGGTTTGCTTCTTGGATTTTTTGGGGGAGGGGGATATTTTCAAACCATGGATGGTGGAATCGTTGATACAGAGGGCCGACTGTACACTTTTCACACATTTATCCATTGACTAAAGCATGGCTATGTGCATTTTTCAAATATACTCATTTGTAATTGTGCGTGTGAACTTGAATATAATTCATAAAAGAAGAAATATTTGGTGATCCAGGTTCCTACTCAATGACAGGAAACCAAAAAAGATGCAAAATAGTTCCTCATTGGACACTATTAAGGAAATTATTACAGAATTATTATGTAAATGATATAAATGGAAACAAAATTGGATAATGGCATAAAAATGAATTGGAGAAATGCTTTCATAATCTCAGTTAATGCTATTTTCTTTTTTATCCTTAATTGCTGATATGAATTTATTTGTTTCTTAGCCCTTAATTTTTTCAGATTTCTGATTGAGGCTTTGCAAGATTTCCTTTGGTGGTGAGTAGAAAAGGGCTGTTCTAAAGGGAGTCTCCAGAAAGATGTTTCATATAGCTTGACTTTTGCTGGTCTTAGTGTTACAAGAAATAATTTTGAATGGGTTGTGCCATAGGGAAGGCAGTTAAACATTTTGGAAACACGGAGTAGAACTTTTGTAATGATGCCATAAGACTACACAGTAAGACAGAATCCAGTGCTTTGGATTTCCACTTGTTGCCTTATGAAGAGGTACAGTACTGCTGTGTTTTAACATTGCTTATGGTGCCTTTTTACATTGCTCTATTTCTGATACGTGTATGACATCTGCATCCAAAAGTAAATGAACAGGAAAAGCAATCCTACCCAGAGCATATGCTACTGTCACATCATACATTACTTTATAAAAAAATAGCAGTGTGTCTCAAAAGACTAGTGTCTGCATTCTCAGAACTCAAATACAGTGAGTTTAAAGCAAAAGACTGAAAATTGTTGATGTTATCACTAACTGATATGATGTGCCACTCTGCCCTACAATTCAATGGCCAAATTGCCCAGTTTATTACATTATTGCCTAAGCAATTTTTCTGAGGTGAGAGCAGGAAAACTACTTATGCCAGAAACAGAAAAGGTGACTATTGGATGACAAATTTATTTTCTAAAGTGTGTTTTCTTCTAGACATGTACTAGGACTCAAGTATTTTCCCCATTTGTCTTTCTTAGTTTATATCCATGTTTTGAGATGACCCCATCTCACCTTGTATGCAATATTCACTGCTTGTAGTGACAACTCATTTTTATGCAAGTGGATCATTCTTTCTTGAATTAAAAATAACTGATAAACCATTATTGCAATGTGGGTCACTAAAAAGTATGGTAATCTTTTCATTTTTATGAAACCCTACAGCTTTCACCAATAATAAAGATTAATTAAAGATGCAATACTACAAGACATTAAAGCTATTTGTTTTAACTCTGTTAACCCATTTGTACTAAACAATGTGATTTTGAAGAGTTTCCTACTCTTGGAAAATCATCCTAAATTTTTCTGGGTTGTTTTTTATTTTAAGCAAAGTTACAGCTGCATAGCTATAAAGCAGTCAGTTTCCCTTATTATGACTAGTTCCACAACTTGTACTGTTTTAAATTGCCTGCAATTAGCATATCTCAACCTTATTTTTAGGTTTAAATTGCAGTGTGAGAGTGTACTCTCCTCTTAGCTAATTAGTGCTATCAAGGAACAGTAGGTTACCTCATTAGTACCATGTGCATTTAATTAAAGAAGAGAAAATTGGAGTTAACCTCATAGTTAACATTTTCACAGAGTGCTACAGTGCCAACACCTTCAATTGGAGTCACACCCCTGTGTATCTAATTATTCACTGGTGCCAAATAAGGTTAGCAAGGATACCACCATGCTATTGACAAAATAATTTAGAAGAAAAACCTTATTCATTTGTTTCTGACATTGACATCAAGTTTGTATGGTCTCTTCTGATCTGGATCTTTGAGAGTAACTTGATTTAAAAACTGTACATTCTTCAACAAGTTTCCTTTGGGGGAGAGGAGTGCAAATTAACTAGGGAAGAAAAGAAAGAAAAAAGCACATTTATTGCAGATCAAAGAAATGACATTGAATACCAGCAACCTTTATTTCAAAGCTATCACACCTTTTTAAAACCTGGCAAGTTTAAGATATATTCATGAAACAAATTGTTTACAAGTGCAAGAAGGAATATTTGTGTGAAAACTTTTTTCCAGTGTCGTACCTTGCAAAAGGAGATTTGAATCCATATTACAGAAATGACTTTTTTTCTGCTGTGATTCAAGGTAGCATTTGAATACATGAGCTAGAGTTCCAGTTACACACATTTGGTATGCCAGAATTCCATTTATTCCAATGGGATTAATGGCCGCTGGAGACATTACACATTTCCTACACACATGGTGATTGCACACACATTTCACTGTTTGTATATACGCTTGAAGATTGCAGCTTCACAATGTGTATACACACTGTGAAATCAATGCTTATTTGTCATGAGTAAGGAAAGTTTCCATACAGATTTCCCCCTCTCTAGAATGTGACTAATGTTTCAAACTCTCCTTATGTGCAGCCAACTCTTTGTAGGGATGCAGTCATGAGGGTTCACTCTCTCTTTCAAAAACATGAAATATAATCATGTTCTGGTCTGTGCTCTGACTGTAAATTGCAGTTATCTTCACTGAGACTGTTGAATGTAGAAACAAATAGTATGGGGGCAAAATGGCACCTAACAGCATTTATAATCCTTTTAGATATGTTATTGTCATAGAATGCTATACATGTCAATTCCTGGAATGCAAGGGAGAATATATGTAAATTATAATTAGCTCTCTTGGCATTCAGGGTATACTCAGATAATAGTGGTGAGGTTTTCCCTTCCTTGTACGGTGATTTTTTATTTTATTTTTTTATTTTTGCAAGACATGCTTGACAGTGCTTGACAGATTCTTTGGAAGGCGCACTGCCAGTATGTTCAGGTTTTGCATTGTGTAATGTCTTGATGCCCCTATGGTGATTCTAGCTATCTCTGAAAATTGAGAAAAAGATCGTTGCCTCAGTCAGCCCTAAATTGGGTCTTGATCAAGAGTAGTTTTAAATGAATGCTTACCTTAAATGAATGAAGGAACTCCCATTCTAAAGATATGAATGGGATTATACTTAGATACTTTTACCAAATATGGATTGAGGGATTTGTTCTTTTTAAAAATTTGATCACATATACATACATGGCTTTTAGTAAACTGGGCCATGATACCTAATTTACCCAATAAAATGGCTGGAAGGTACAAGTTTGTATTCTTTTATAGGCTAGAGATTATTTTCCGGCTTATTCATATATGATCTAAGAAAATTAATAGGTGTGTTATTATTTTAGGTTTCTTTCCTACTACATCCCAACAAATCAAAGCAACTGGTAATATGGTCTTATTTTATTTTATTGACATAAAGTTGACAATATGTGCGGCAGACGTGATGAGAAATTATGATTTGTCAAAGTATGACCTGTGTTTTAATGTAAAGCTCAAAAATTACATATTGTTCATTCTTTTCTCATTCCAATAATGAGAGTTACATATTTTAAAACAATTGTAGAGAAAGAAATTTAATTTTCCTAAATATTCCAGGAATGTCTTTGAAAAGCCATGAGTTAGCAAGCAAGTAGCAATATTGGTACATGTTTTTTGCTGAGAAGCAGGCCTGTGCATTCTCCCAGCACAATTTATTTATTTATGTTTTTATTTATTGAAATATTTATCACCTCTGAGCCTCCTAGGGCCCCCAAGGTGATGTACAACAGGGAGAACCATCACTAAAAACAAACCAAAACAATTTTTGCTTTTAAAAAAATGCATACGAATAAAACAGTGCCAAAGGCCAATCAGGGTTTTAAGAATCAAAGGCTATACAAAACAGTGCTATCTTGGCTATCCGCTAGAAATGAAAAATTGATATTTTTAGCTTGACTCTCTTGGAAATGAGTTCCACAACTGAAATTGTACTACAGAAAAGGTCCTGTATAGTGTTTTCACCAACCTGGCCTTCCAGGATGGTGGTACATGCAACAAGGCTAGGGATATAATTCTTCATTAAGTTTCTTCTCGAAGATAGCAATGAGTAATTTCTGCAGTTTTCTTCCTGCTGCGAGAAGGTACACACAAAACAAGCAGTTTCAAAGGCTGTTTGCTGTTTGGAGCTTATTCTGCAGAAAAATCCCACGTGGTCATTTTGTGCAGAAATCAGCATTTTCTGCACAGGAAACAGCCTTTTCTAGATGGAAAATACGATTTCAACACAGAAATATTAATTTCTGACACAGAAAATGCTGTCATTGGGGATTTATTCTGCGTTAAATTTGCACATTGTTGATGTGTATAGAAAACATATTTTTGTGCAGAAAACGTAATTGGGAAGCTATTGTTTGTAAAATTTGGACATGGTTGATTTGCCTAGAAAATAGCATTTTCTGCACAGAAACTAAAATTTCTGTGTTGTAATTTTATTTTATATGCATAAAAAACTGTTTCCTGTACAGAAAATGCTGATTTTTGCACAAAACAACCATGTGCATATTTTGTGCAGAATAAGTTCCTAACTGAGAATATTTTTGTCAGTCTAGGATTCATCTCCTCACCGTTTATCCACATTTGAAAAACATGTTTTTTGACCATTTTCCAAAATATTTTTGAATATTTTTTCCATCCCTAAACAGGGCTTCCATTTAAGGATTTCAAAATCTGGGAAAATTCATAAAGAAGCTGGCAGATATCCTGTCCCCAATATTTGCGTGTTGAAACCAATAACCTACATTTTACTCAAAAGCCAATTGCAATCTATTGCAGTTGGAACAAGAGTGGTGAGTGTCTCTAAAGTACACACCAGAGAATAATCTGCCTGTTACATTTTGCACTAGGTATAACTTTTGGTCACTTTTCAAGGGCAGTCTGATATATTTTCTGTGTAGAAAATTCTGTCCCCTATACAGAAATGCTTTAATTGGGAGTTACTCTGCACCAAATTTGCATGTTCTTGTTTTGCAAAGAAAACAGCAATTTCTACACAGAAAATGTTGTTTTCTTTACAGAAAATATTCTGTTATATGTAAAACAGCTATATGTGCTTTTTCTGAAGAGTAAAAACCGAACTGCAAATAGTTATCAAAATAGTTTTTGAAGAATTTCTTGCAGAAAGAAGAAAATTGCTAAAATCACTTTCTTAAAGAAGATAGTTAGCAAGGAATGTTATACCAGTTACTTGGCACCAGCAGAAAGTGTGGAAGGTCACCTTTCCCCGTTTCTCTCCCTGCCAACTGGTGTATTGATGTTGTGTTATCCTTGCAAAATGGAATCTGAGTTGTTTTATTTCCACAACCCATGTTGTTAATCTTGAAGTTGTCTAGTAACCTGGGGAAACCACATTTCCCAGTGTCAATTGATATGTCTG
Organism: Gambelia wislizenii; assembly: GCA_030847615.1. NCBI lineage: Eukaryota > Metazoa > Chordata > Lepidosauria > Squamata > Crotaphytidae > Gambelia > Gambelia wislizenii. The sequence continues at coordinate 181,492,613 of JAUMIR010000005.1, read as the reverse complement.
GTAGCAGTACTCCAAGCTCCAGAGAGAGACCTCCCTCCCTCCTTCTGTTTTAATACAGTAGCCACACAAACATTGTGTTTAATACAAGAGCCACACAAGGGGCTTTAGCAGTTATGTGGATATAAAATTGGGGCAGATTGGCATTGTGAGGACAGGTTTGGATGCATAAGTAACACCTATTCTGCCTTTCCCCCACCATGGTTTTTGTATTCATAGGTATACTTCCCAAGGGACAAAGTATTGTGAATATTCCCCACTGTTTCTCATAATTGCTAGCCTCTTTCTGAACAGATCTAGGGAATTCACCCATCACTATATAGATGAAGGATCGAATTTGTCTTGGGTTTCAGTTGCGCAATTAATGCTGCATTTTACATGCTTGGTTTTAAATGTAATTATCACAAATTGAATCCAAGAGTATATGGTTAAGGAGGAATTTCAGCTGTTGTCTGTTTGTCATGACACTTGGGCTGTAATCTTAAACACTGATATGAAGGAGGAATAACACTGATGATAGTTGGATTTCATTCTGAGTACAGATAAAAGAAATTTATCTGTCTACTAATTACAGTACAACTCCTGTATCCATGGGGGATATGTGCCCAAACTTACTGCAGATAGCGAAAATCATGGATAATAGTGAACCCTACATTTCCAGCAGAAGCATACCATACAATCATGCTGGTGGACCTCCAAATGCCTAGAGAGGTGTTCAGTCTAGGCATTTGGGGGTCCTCCAGTGCGACTCTATGGTCAGCTTCCGCCAGATGTTGGCCACAGAATCACACTGGAGGACCCAGAAAATGCCTAGAGAGAACTTTTTTTTCAGATGCAGGTAAATGAACCCACTTATGGGTTCTGGTCCCATAGATACGGGGGTTGTACTGTACTTTCCTAATTTGATCAGCCATGACACACCAGCTACTTGTAAATGTATATTTTATGAAGTGAGATAAACGTCCAGTAATAGTGATAAGATAAGCCATGTTGGATCCAAAGAAGATCCACAAATTAGAAAGGGGACAATTTATAGTGTGCCTTCCCCCCCTCCCCCCCAAACTCCTTTGGTATAGGCAGCTTGTCAAGTTGCTCAACTTCTTGAGTTACACAACTTGTATGAGACAGAAACATTTTTAATAATTTTGTATGCTGTTGTTTTAGCACTGCTGTTGCAGGATGTTTGTAAGGGAAAACTGTAGTGTACAACAATATGCAGTACATTTCTTAAATTTTGGAATATTACTTTCAAAAAGTAATTAGGGACCAATATGGTTCCAAAACTCCCCTCTCCCAGTAGTTGCTGTTATACTTGTGGTTTTTTAAAAACAACAACAACTAAAAAAAGTGGGTTTATATCCATGAAAACTCATGCTAAAATAAAAATAACATACTTTTTTTAAAGGTGCTACTACATTCCTCCCCCCTCCCCACTTCCTCCTTCCCCACTTAGTATACTTTTACTGTTGCTCAAAAGTACTTTTCTTTTTAAAACCATCTGAGTACTACAAGCCACTGTGCCTATAATACAAAATGCATTCTCCTCCTCTCTCATCATCCCTTCAACTCTCATAACAGAGCATGAAGTATTGGCAGAAGCCAACTTTTGAACCATGTGATATTTCTCCTTCGCCATTTAATAGGTCATACCCTGTAACTGTATTTACAAGTAACTAGTTATTTTAACTAGCCATTTCCAAGTACTGTGTGTTTTGGAAAAAAATTAATCATAGAAAGCAGATAGTGCTACCTTTTAACTGTTTTAATTAGCGTTTATAAGAATGAGCTCATTCAAACAGTTGAAAAAACAGAAATTTTATACAGGTAAGTAAACACAGTTACTGACCATTTAAAGCAGTCCTCACTGCTTCCATAAAGAATGAAATTCTGAAAACCTCATTTTTATCTCCCCACCCCCCATGGCTTACTGAATATAACTGAAAAATGTGACCACACCAAAGCTTTAAGGTGTGAACAATACTAATAAAATGTTTGGACTGCAACCCAACAGAGAGGCTGTGTTGGGGCACTATGCTAGCATAGAAATATTTACACAATTAATTGCACTTCCTCAGAGGTGTGCAGTTCCTAGCGCAAGAATCTTTCTGCAAGGACACACAGCTCTGTCATACAGTTTTGACTTGGTAGGCAAAAACTAATCTACTGTTGCTAAATAGGCAAACATTTTGTTTGTTTGTTTGTTTGATTGATTGATTGATTTATATGCCGCCTTTCTCCCAGAATGTTGTCAGTTGCACAATATTGGAATCCAGAATATATATGCTGGCATATATTTATGCTGTTCTAAAAGTGTCAAGAATTATAACCAGAGTTTTGTGAACTAAAATCTGTTGTTTTCAGTCAGCTAAAGTATTGCTAACTCTGTATTGGACCCAGTGTTATTTAGTGGGAAATAATCATAAGCCCATTTTGTGATTAAAACAAGAGAGCTGATGGTGTGATTTCTTAATATCAGCCTGCATTTGGGAGTGGTCTTCCTGAATTAGGAAACTAACTTGTTTGTTTCCTAATTCAGGAAGACCACTCCCAAATGTTTATTTGGGTTTTGCTTCTGTTCTAAGAAATCTATCTTGAGAATATCTTCTAAAACTAATGTATTTTGGGGTGAAAATTCACAATTTAAATGGTAGGCCTTTGGGTTGTATGATTCCAAATACTAGTAATAGTAATATGAAAGTACTGTAATTTCAGTATGTTCTTTGTTTATTGACAGTTTCCATCTGATTTTTCATCCACATGTAAGTGCACTGATTCAGAGCAATTTACATGTGCAGAAAGGAAAAATTGCCATTTTAAAATATTTTATTTAAACACTGTTCTTGTGTGGTGGAATAAATCCAAATGCTAGTTTTAATTCATTTTATGGTACCCATTAAGTACAAGCCAGGTGTTCCCTGGCAAAATATTAGATGCAAAAAGGGACCAATATTTCAACAACCTGTTTTAAAGCAATGTGCATAACACTTATATGTAGATAAATTGGCAGGTGAGCAATGAAAAGAGAAAAACAGTTTTATATGGCATGGCTCCCCAATTTTATATGGTGTGTAGTGTGTATGTGTGTGTTTCACTACATGTGAGGATGAAACAAGCTATATTTTTAATATGAAATATATGGTAGTACAGTATAAGAAAGAATAATGGATACCATATACATGTTAGCATTTCATAATTGTGTAAACAGATCTTTTCTATGCATTTGATTTTGCTGTGATAAATCTTAATTCTTTCTCTTCTCACAGTTCAAATCTCCTCTTAAATTTTGGGTTTCTTTTGCTGTTACTGTTCTTAAAATTAAAAAATCATATTCTGTTTTATGAATGTAATATTTGTAATTGCATAAGATTAAATTACTGAATTTTAGGTAGCTAAAGAACAGAATTCCTCTGGGACTTGAGGCTGAAATTAACAAGAACCATACTGTAGCTGTCAGTAACTGTTGAAAACAAATTATAGCCATAGTTTGAAAAGTTTACCTGAAAAAGAATTTAGTAATTATTTGTTTGGAAAAAAGAGCAATTCAGGCCCTGGGAAGGTGATCTAAGGCTTATATGGGATGTAGCTAGTTCTGTTAGCCTGCTGTAAATGCCCTGGAAAGCTCATTGTCATTTCTAATAGGGCACATGAAAAAGTGGAATTAATAGTATGGCTCTCATTAAGGGTCTCACCTATTTAGTTTTTCCACCATATTATTTTTGTTGAGAGTTTAGATACATGGGCATTTTGGTTTGTGGGTATATATAAGTAATTATCAGTGGGTTGGGGACTCAAATGAACATTTACCAATGGGCTGGCATCTATTGGGTGGGTCTTAAACAATGAGATGAGACAGTTATTGGTTCTCTGTTGCCAAAATGAAAGACAGGAACAGTTTCCTCAGCTGCTTGCAGTATGTTTCTGCAAGGACAAATTATGTGAAGTCTCTGGCCTTGAATTAATCAGCAAGTTCTTGACAGCTATTAGATCTCTTAAACATTTATTAGCATGGGTAGAAGTGATGTCTAGGTTAGTTTTGGTGGGAAGCTGTGACCATTGACAATTTGTATTGGACAAGAAGAAGGATAAATAGGATTGTAGGCTAGATTATTGGGAGGCATTGGGATTATTGGGAGGCACATATAAGTAATAAAGGATATGCTGTTTAATTGTGATAACCTGGCCGAGGAATGTGTTGTGTTTGCATAAGGAACATGGTGGTAAGAGTTCAGGAGTTCATAAGATAAAGACAGATAAGAATAGGTATAGGGAAAGAAGAAGGAAACCAAACTAGAAGACCAGTGTGGATGCAGGGCAGGAGTGATTCGGAGCCCAGAGGACAACAACACCAAATTCTGGCACTGTCTGGAACCCCAGTAAGCCACACCATGACACCACAGCTGCCATTTTGGGTGACCAGAACTGACATTTCATCAGTCCTCATAACCTTTAGGGCTGTTGAGGATTTTTTTTTTTTCCTGTTTAAGGAGGACCACTTTATATGGCATTTTTAAAAGTCTTTGTGGTTGGCTTGTTTTTTTGCCCCAACTATGTTTTGTCCCAAAAACTGGTGGGGAGGGGGCTATTGAGCATTTGAGGAGGGGATAGTGGAGGTCCAAGGAGCCTCCAAAGGACTCCACAGGCCACGTGTTTCCTACCCCTGGTGTAAAATTTACATTGAAGACTGGCACTAGCACTAGAAGAGGTATGGGAAGGTAAGAAAGGAGGGCCATCTCAACTAACATGCGGGATAGCAGGGCACTCACAAAGCTAGACTATCTCATGACTAGCACTGCCGTGTGTGGTAGTATGGTACACCCAACGGGAACGGTAGGCTGATTCTATGGGAAACCTATTTATTGTTCCAGGGAACATCTTTGAAGGTTTTCCACATAAGGGCTGCTGGGTGTTACATGAGTAAGAGTTATAACTAACCATTTCATGCTGGCCCTGACAACTAGCTAGAAGACTGTTGTAATCCTTTCATCAAGCTATTTAGTCTTTCTCCTTGCATTAAAAAGTTATGAAATATTTTCCACAGCTTCTTCAACACCAGATAGTGCTGATCTTGTTCCATCCTGTGTTTCCCCAAGCCTCTTCATGCAGTGTGTCCTCTAAGGTGAATCTGGACTTCAACCAGTAAAAAGGTTAAATTGTTTTGTTTTGTTTCCATGTATTGTCCTGGAATTAATAAGAACAGTTAATTAAGGCTATATATCGCCTAATGGATACCAGTGAAACTCAACTACTGTTGCTGTGGTCTGAAGTCAGCCATAAGTACTATGCATTCTCCCAATTTTGTCATGCTTGTTGAAAGGTTAAGTTGAGAAAAGCTATTTCTAATATAACACAGATTTTCATGAACACTGTGTTAAATTTCATCTGTTGTTAATTTTTGCTCCATTTCCGGATTAAATTCTGAACATCTTGCTTCGCTTTGTTACAATAACAAGATAAAAGTTTTGCTTATATGAAGCACTAACCGATTAACATTGTCATTTTTACTACTAGTGGAATTAAATTCAGCCCTTTGTTTACCTATACACATTGAGAAAAGTTTGATTAATAGTCGAGTACATACTAGAATACCTGCTAAAAGATTCACTTTTTTCATTGCATGCACTGGAGCTTTTATGGCTGGCATTATGATTTGAAATACTTTCACATTCAAGAAGATATACATAAGATCATAGCCTAGATGTCAGTAAAAGATTCAAAAATACTTCCAAACAATTTGAATGTATTTACTGTGAGTGTTAATATGGCAAAACCTTATAGATAAAGCCTTGCAGTTTCTTACTGGAAAGTGGTTATCTGTTACCTGTTCTGCCGTGCACTCTTTGTTGCTTCTTTTTCATCTTCCTGTCCCACCTCCAGTGCCATCACTGTGCAGTTGCTGGCACCACTGTGCTATGCAGTCATGAGAGCTAACCTAAGATGTTTTGCCATCTGAGACCAAACATCAGATAATATCCCTGCCTCCCTGCCCCTCCAGGCAAGGTGCATTCTATCCAAGGCCAACCAAGCTCTTTGAGTACCTGATGTAGAATATCACCTGTCTCCTTGCCTTGAGGTAAAAGTACATTAATAATAATATATTGAATAACTTCCCTTGGATGTTGCCCCAAATTATCTACTTATGGAGTCTGCTTGTCTCTTACTAGGGCCAGCTGTGAGTGTTTGAAAATGATGGGACCGTATACAGTCATCCCTCCATATTTGTGGGGGTTAGGGGCGCAAGACCCCCGCGAATGTGAAAAACACAAATAAAAATATACCTCCCACCGCCTGCCCGCAACCCCCCCCCACCCTTCCAAAGTGGCAAGGGGGCTTTTCAACCCCATTTGCCGTTTGGGAAGCATGGGGGGGGGTGGCTGACAAGCTCCCACTCACCCAGTCAGCCACTCCTCCACCCTTCCTGAAGCACAATGGGGCTGGCTGGACGGCGGGGGGAGGCTTGCCAGCCATCCCCCCCCCCGCTTCCTGAAACCGCAATGGGGCTGGGCAGCCATAGCGAATTGGGGAAGTGTGGAGGGGTGGGTGGCTGGATGGGGAAGGCTTGCCAGCCACCACCACCCACACTTCCCAAACCCACGCTGGGGCTGGGGAGCCTCCTCGTGGATTGGGGTAGCGTGGAGGGGTGGATGGCTGGATGGGGGAAGGTTTACCAGCCATCCCCGCGCTTTCCAAAGCCACAGTGGGGCTGGGGAGCCCCATCGCAGATTAGGGAAGTGTGGAGGATGGGTGGCTGGATGGGGGAAGGCTTGCCAGCCACCCCCATGCTTCCCAAAGCTGCAATGGGGCTGGTGAGCCCATTGTGGCTTCGGGAAGGGCAGAGGGATGGCTGACCGTGAATAATCGGAACCGCAAATGTGAAAGCCACAAATGTGGAGGGGCAACTGTATAGAGATGATCTCTGTGGCAAGGGAAGGGAGGTTTTAATGTTCTTCTGCAGCCAGTTTAGGGCTTGATTGGGGGGATTATGTATGTGAGTGTCCTTTTCACTCTGAAAAAAACAACCCTTAAAAACACGAGGGAAACTAAAGAAAGAAACTTCTTTCCAGAATTACAAAACTTAAGGCAACTAAATACTTAGGACAAGAAAGAGCAAAATTTCTTAATAATTCTTAATATTTGGTCTTCTCCTTCTTCTCTATCTGAACAAGTCCCATTTATGTCATTAGGCTAGGGCCAGTTCCTTCACCTCACCTTGGCAGATTTAAGATAAACATGGTTAGAACTTGCTCACGCCAACTGCGATAAACTGCAGTAAGACTAATCTATGTGGAAATATAATATTCTTTGCCAGAGCTGTGGTCCAGTGATGTGTCAACGTCACTTGTCTTGAGCAGATAAACGGCATATTGGTATTCTCAAAAAAGACAGATTTCACTCTCCAAGTGGGAAAAAAAAGAACATCTGTACATCTGAACACTACTTATTCTGAGTGCTCCTTACAATTCTGGTTCTCCCCTGAGGAGAGATGAAGGGTCTACCTCAGGCCACAGAAAGTAAGGGACAGCAAGTCGCAAGTGTCCTTTCCCACCACCACAGGCTCTGCGGGGCCTTACTGGCTGCTCTTCAGATGCAGCAAATTACACAGCAGGAATGCTTTGTTCTTAGGGGTCTTCAAGGGTCTGTCTTCAGAATGAGGCAATGGCATAGTGGCCATGAAGATTGCCTATCCTGTTGGAGTCTCCATAGATCGCCAACCAAGAATGCCTCACTCTGAAAAAGGATCTGAAGAAATGTAAGACATTTGTGGCGAAGAATTGGAGAGAGAAAGCTGAGGAGAGTGCAAGGACGCATGAACAATAGCCATGGGGAGCAGGAGCATGTGTTCTTCCATCTCAAGGAGCAGAATACCTTTTGTTGCTCCTGCCACCTCTTCTAGTCTACTAGAAGACCACTCTGTAGTCTCTGTAGTCTTCTAGTTTTCAGTGCACAGACTATAAAGCTCTTATATATATTTTTCTCACCCATTAACGTTGCTTGAAATTATATCAACACATCAGAAATGATTACAGTAAAATACATTCACCAATTGATGTTTGTTTATTCACACTGTGGTAAGATTGTTAATATACATTCCCAAACGTTGTTTACTTTATATTTAAATGGTATGTGAATTCTGACATTATGCTTTCAATAGTCTGACAAATTTCTTATTTGTAAGACTACTTTTTATTATGGAATGACGATTTGGACACCACAAGCAATGCAATATATATTTGGAATGGGAGTGGAGAACAGCACGAGACTCTAAAAGCTGTTGTTCCTAAGTATCTGAATATAAATGAGCATCAATCTTGGATTAATAAAGACGTCCTGTGCTAGTTTTCTGCATTGGTGATGTAAATCATATTCACCAATTTTCTCCTCCTTGATGATAAAAACAGGCATCTTGCATGGGTAAACAGAATATAGAGTTCTATCCATGTAGATGTCCACAGGATTCAATTTCCGCCTGTGCCCTCCTCAGTTTGGCCATGTAGTGGCTGGGGTGTAGTTGAGAAGCATCCGAGTTTGTCCTTATAGCTGGATACATAACAACAAAGACATCATACACAATCTTCCAGGGATCCTTCAGAGACCTGGAGGATGAGGCTGCTGTGCACCTGCCTGTAGAGACATAGCCAGACACTCTTCCACCACTCCCTGCCATCCACTGGTCACAAAATGGCCATGCTGGGAAGTCCCTGCATCAGGATGTTGAGTTTCACCGTATGAGGATCATTGCATGAAGGAGTTCCTCCGCAACAACCATAAAAACAGCTAACATGTGTCACTAACAGGATGCCAGCAAAATATCTTGAAACATCCATACACTCATCAAAAAATATTGTAAGCAATCACAAGATTTTTCTCCACCCTTTGAAATCTGAAAGACCAATGTTTCTTGTCTGTCAGCAGCAGCTATAGCAAAACATATTTGTGTGTGTGTGTGTGTATAAAAATGTATTTTGTGGAAAAACAAACCCCATATTTTCACACAGGCCCTGGGGTTTCTGTCAAAACATGCTATTCTGCAGAAATAAAGCTTTTTGTGCAAAAAAAGCCTTCCAAAAATTCCTGAAGTGATAAAAAAAAATGTCAAATGGGGTTGAAGCCCCCCCCCCCATGAATGTTCCTTTAGTCCCCAAATGTTCAGTTGATCATTTAGAAATACAATTTAGGCATCTGAAGAAAAGGGGCAAGGCAATTATACCCAGCTAACGCAGACACAGCAAAGATGCGTTCTGGGTATGAACAATTTTCAATGTCTCACTTTTGCAATGCTGGAAATTTGGGAACTGCAGGAAAAATTCATGGGGGAGCAATGCCCTCACTTTGCTTCTCTCCATATCTATATCCCTGTCCCCAAGCACTCAGAATTTTGCCCAGTGAGGTGAAAACTTCTGAAAGTTTTGTATTTCAATTAAGTGGATATTGGAATGAATGAAGATTTTTTTTTATTCTCTATATTTTAAGGAGGGATTATACCAATTAAAACGATGTAATTGCCCAGTATTAATTCAGCTCCTCGTTATCTTCTTTTTGCTCTAAGGAATTCCTGTGATTTTGATGTTTTGGTTTTGGTTTTGTAAGACAGGGGTATTGCATTGTGTCTTCTGAAAAAGAGTGTGTAAAGGAAACTTTCTCTCAAATGTAACCCAATGTAACCACTATTATCTAGCTCAAATTAAGGCGAATAGTGAAAAAAGGTTTTCTAAATAACAAGAATAATTTTTAAATTACAAAAGGCATAATTTGATATGAAGGAGGCTATCTGTGTGCCTCTAACTACAATACAATATTCATATGTTAGCTTTGAGAAATAGTGTTTTTTTTTACTGAGATGTTTTAAAATGTTTTGCTTATTATATAATACATCTTGTTTTAACTAATTATATTAAAATACACTTTCTTTTAAAACTTCCAAAGTTTTATCTTTATTAAAATTCAGGTAGAAGATACCTCATGACTATTTCTCAAAGCTTGTTCAAAACATTTTTCGACCATAGTTCAGGAACAGACTTACAATGTGTGTGACAAGGAAAAGTTTTACTCTGTACTCTCCATATATATTTACATATGTAAATTTATCCAAATCCATGCCATTTTTATCATCTTTTTTGGTGATTCGTTTACCCTTTTTTCATAGTGTGCCTCTCTAATACTTCTGTGCATTCTTCAGAAAGATTGGATTAGGAATGCTTGAGACATTCAGTCTTTGCCAATTCCTCTATGAAATGGCATGATTTCTATCTCCCAGATTAACATGTAGATTTTAATTTAACAATCCAACCACTTTTGGACTCCTTAACTGTTCCAGTATACTTTAACCTCACTGTATTTAATGTACATACATTGAGATGTAGTACATGTAGAAATGAGTAGTTTGAGAAAAAATGTGTTTAAAAATAAATGTCTAAATAATATTTAACAGTTTTTTGAAACAAAAATTAATTCCAAAACATTAACAGTCAGACTTAGATGTAGCATGTAAAAAAGACATAGACCAGAAACAGACCAATTTTGTCCATTCCTGCCCATCATTCGTGCTACATAATGTTGAGGGCTTGGTGGATAGTAGCCATTTGCATTTGGTGTGGTACAAAATGTGCAAAGGCCTTGAATTCTTCTCTCTGTGTGTTGCATATTTTTTCCCTTACAATAATATTTTTACCTTTCAGTAGAAAGCTCAGGTGCAGAGGCATGCAAAAAAAAGGCAAAATGGATGCCAGCTTCTACAAAGTGATGTAATTTGATATTGAAGTGGGTTGGGACTGTGCATGAAGAGCTGGAATGTATTGATATATTTACCTCAGCTTCCAGCATTTTTCTAATATCTGATATTAGATGTTTCTGCTTTTATGTAGAAGTGTTAAGAGCTGAATAGTGCCTTTTCAAGGTTCAGATAATTTCACTTGTGCAGAACAGCTATTCTGTCAGTCAGAAGTAGAACAGCTTATTGAGAAATAAGGACCACATCTGGATATGTAAATATCGAGAGCTGGAGGGCCAGGACTAACTGGCATATTTTGCTTGCATATAATTAAAGCAATTTGCATGTAATTTCATGAAGCAAGATGATACCAGATAGAAGAAAAGTTGTGCTTGGGGCTCTTTTTGGCTTTTTTTCAAATAGCAGCAATTATGCAGTTGGCATCCATGAGTTGTGCATGAATGGGACATCTTGCTTACGGTTGAATTACTGTTGCGGAACCACTGTGTATTCCAAAATGCAAACACAAGTATTTTTTGTTGCTATCACCCTGAAAATAAAATTGTGATAGAGAATGTTCTGTTGCCATGTAGTTGTGCATTTTAGCACCAATTGGCTAGTTCCCAGAACATCACTAGTGATGAGTTAACAGTGTCCTGCAGCTCACACCATTTTGTGTCTTTTTTGTATATTTTTATAAGTCTGTGTATGTAAGTATGTGTATGCATATGTATTCACAAACATATCAACTGGAATCCTGTACAACCTTTCACTCAACATAAATTTGTATGCATTTTACCATGTGGCAGATGCACTAAGAAACCCGGGCTTCAGTTACACAACAGTTTTTATTGTGGTAATCTGTGCTGTATCGCTGTTTCGCAGCTGTACTGCATCGTTCATATGATATGTTGCTTAATTGGTCTGTCGGTTTAGTTTTCAGCTGTTTTCCACTTTGATATTCACACACAGACTGAGATGGGGGCGTGGCCTCCCAAGCACATCTTCTGATTACCACAGGAATGCCTGAGACAAACATTCACACACACACACAAGAGAGACTGGAAAAGGCTAGCTTAATTCTTCAGATCGCAGCAGCTAAGCACAAGATAGCAAGGAGGGAGGGAGAGAAGGAAAGACACACACACACACACAAGGCTAGCACTCACAGTCTTTTTCGTGGCTAAGCACAAGATAGCGAGAAGGGAAGGGACACAATGCTAGCTTGGAATTCTTCAGATCGCAGCAGCTAAGAACAAGATAGCAAGGAGGGAGGGAGAGAAAGAAAGACACACACACACAAGGCTAGCACTCGCAGTCTTTTTCGTGGCTGGAAACAACAATGGATGGATCTTTCCTCCATCCCCTCCTTGTCCAAACCCCTCCCTGGTGAGTTCAACCAATCATGGCAAAGCTCTGCTGTGAATGTATCGGAAAGATTGCTTGTAATTCACACAGCACTTAGTGTAATGGTTGTTCAGACTATCGAAAATGCACTACTTTTCAAAAAAGTCGGGAAAAGTCCTGAAATCCTTTCTTGCATTACTAATGGGTTTTTGTGCCCCCCTCCTTCTGAAAGAGGCGACTTTGTTGCGCAATGCATGTAAACAATTAGGAATCTTGGCGAATTCTTCACGGGTTTTTTCCACCGTGTAACCAAGCCCCTAGTTACTGAATTGTGAAAATGAGTAACAGGACACCTGCAAGAGTGCCCAATGCACATTGGGGATGCTCAGTGTGCATCATGGTCCCAATGCAAGTCGGGGACCATTGTGCATTGGTCCTGATTCTCTTTGGTCCCATTGCACATCTGTTCCTTTGTCAGCTTTGCTACAGTCTTACATAACAGCAGCCCTTCACTGGATACAGACCTGCACATCTTCACAATTTGATTTCCCACAATCACAAGCCCACTTATAAGCACACAATGCCCCAACAAGATTCTGGCCATTACTTTTACATTTTAAGAGGCTGAAGATTTACTCTCAGGAGTTATCATGGGCAAGCATCAGCAAGGGTGTCTTCTTCCCCTCACAGTACAGACCCCTCAGCATATTATTAAATAATAAAATACAGTAATTTTTGTATGTTTTTTGTAGACCTACAGTGTATATCTCTCTTGATTCCTATTGGAAAAGAAGGAATGTTGGTATGATTATTCACCCTATATCAAGCTTTATCTCTCACCCACTCATTATGTTATAGTATAATACAGATACCCAGATGGGGCTAGTGAAGCATATGCAGAATGCCAGTTTTCTCCAGTCATCAGAAAAAATTAGCTCCTGTTATAGACTGTCAGTCAGATGCAGTGTTTGAATCCAGACCAGTGGTGACTGGTTTTATCTATGGTAACTGAAACAAGCCAGCTTCAGGCAACAGTTTACAGAACTGACTTGTTTCAACTAACTAAAATTAAGAATAACCAAAGTGTAGGGTGTGGATACAACACTAAACTGTAGTTAAATGTAGTTAAAAGCAAGTGCTTCATAATTTTAAAATGTAATACTAAATAATTTTAAAATTATGCAAATTCAGAAGTAATGGTCGTGTTTCTCACATGCAACAACCACAAGCTTCTAATGTTTCCATTCCCATCAGGAGATGAAACATTTTCTTTTTTCCAATTATGTACAATGTTTTCAGATTTTGAAACAAGTGTTCAGCCATTATAGTGTAATACTGTATAGTGTACAGTGGTTTCCAAACCTGGATTCCAAGTTGTTCAAATCCCAGAAGCCCAGCTAGCAAATCCAAGAACATCTAGGAACCCGAGTTTTTAAACCACTGATATAAAGTGGTTTGCAGATTAGGGATTTCATATGAACAATACAAAGAACAGACATTAAAAAGTCTTTAAAGGATTACGAAAGATTAGAATTGAATTTTGTGTCACATGGTCCTTCTATTCACCCTTACAAAACTTGATATCTGAAGTCGGTAACTGTAGTTATCAATTTATTGTAAGTAGGGGAGGAAATGTGAGATTGCTCTAAGGGCATCAGCATTTTTCCTCTGACAAATTGAGAAACATTGCCAGCTAGGTGCAATAAAACAAGATGTTTCATTTGATGTAAAAATATCTGTTTTTCTAAAGAAACACAATACATTTATGCTGTGGCTTTTAGTAAAGGAAATGCTTCCTAAAAATGAGATAACCTGATGATGATGATGATGATGATTGTCATTTTATCAGACTGTTTTTCTAAGTCCCTTTCAAAAGGAAGATATTTGTATTTTCTTGTAGAGCCATTACATAGTCTTTGCCATCACAGAGAAATGGCAAAAGTGCAGGGATTCACCTGCATAAGACTTGAAAAAGAAAAAGAAAATGAACAGATGGTGATAACATATGTTCCCCTTTTCATCCCTTCGTATTCTGGTTCTCTTACATCTGAATCATGTTTTGGGACAAAATTCTCTGTTGACTTCCCTATGATGTTATACCTGTACTGAGTTTGTTTGTTTGTTTGTTTGTTTGTTTATTTATTGGATTTATATGCCGTCTTTCTCCCAAAATGGGATGAGTATGCTTTATTCTACAGCTTCATAGACATTTGCATGAACTTTTGCCAAGATTATAATGGCTGCCATTCACAAGGGTGCACATAGGTTTACCAACATACCTGAATGTTTAGCTGAGTTTTTATTTTAAAATCTATCTTCCAGGACCCATGCAACTCACCTAAACTTAAAAACTGGAAACTTTTAATGGCAAAGAATATCCATACCTTCCCCATCCCCACCTTGAAATACCCCAGTATCTATGTGAAAAGTCTTCACCAAGCTAACACAATCTACACTGGGTTTTTCACATATCTTGATCAACTCTGATCACATCATACACAGGATCATGAAACCAATTCATTATATACTAATTCTTTCTATGATAGGACTGTTTTGTTGTCTTTTGAATTTATAGGGTACTATTTAATTATAAGTGCAATTTGAAGAAATTCGTATCCCTGCCTTTGAAGGAATGTATTTGGATTTATTGGTTCATTCAGTGCAGGTTTGTAATTACCCATCAGATTCCCGGTTACATGACCTTGAAATGATATGACAGTGCCCCCAGGGAGAACTCCTAAGTATCCATTGTGAATCTGTTACCAATAGAACTGTCGCTTTCATTGTATTAATTTTCATTATTAAGAATAGTCCTCAAAAATGGTCATTTTAACGAAATGTGGGCCTAATAATACATTTGGATTTTATTTTTTGAAAAAATTCTCCAATATTGTGTTTTCTCTGCAAAATGTTCTTTGTTATTCTGTTCTAATTGCTTACTTTCTGGGTTTTCTTCCTTGTGCAACTTCTGTACCATTTTTGGTTGCTATTTCATTTTGTATAGTTTTCTGTTTCTTAAGTTTAAGTGGGGGGAAATGTAGATAACGCGCAAACACTACTATTACTTCTAGTAATAGTATTATAATAGTGTAATAGTGTGATAATAACGTAATAGTCGTCACTATTGTGAGATTTTGTCAATTCTACATTCATAAAGTAGAAGCTCTAAATGCCTGCTTGGGTCACATTTTTGTTTAGAAGTTTTGAACAGACTATATTCTTTTAGGTTTCCAACAAGCCGGCTGCCGGACTTCCGGCGGCCACCGTTAGCAGCCGGGGACTCTCCTCCCGGGCCCAGGCCTGCCGGCATGGGCGCTGCCATGCCGGCCGCAGTTCTCCTCCCAGCGTGCTCCTGCACGCTGGGAGTAGGATACAAGGTCAGCCAATCGGGGAAGGGCTTCCGCTCCCTGATTGGCCTGCCTTGCGCTACTGCGGCCAATCAGGGCTGCCGCTCAGCGCGGCTCCTGATTGGCTGGTGGGCGGGGATAGACCCCTACAGGGTCTGGAGGCCAGGCATATATTCCCGGCCGGCTCCCAGACCCTGCCAGTTGGCTCTGGTGAGCCGAAGAGATAGGAGCTCTTGGGGAGCTCCGAGAAGACCTGCGTGGCGGCGGCAGTGGAGGCAGCGGCAATGAAGCAATGCGACAACGAAGAGGCGAGGCAGCAGGAGTGGCTGCGAAGAGGCGGAATGGGCCGACAGGAGCCGCCGTCCACCCAGAGCGAAGCGCAGAAGAGGGAGAAGCCATCGACGGAGTGAGGCCCTGAAGAGGGCGAAGCCACTGCTGAGGGGGCTAGTTAGGCTGCTAGCCCAGTGGGGTCTGGAGGGGTGGCCACTGGGAAGGGAGGGCTAGTAAGAGCTGCTAGCCCTCCACACCAGTCAGAGCGCCACCCCCCCTCGAGGGGACAGGCTAGTACGGGCTACTAGCCTGTTGGGACCAGTGGGAGTACCCACTGGGGGGGCAAGGCTGGTGGGCTAGCCTAGCACGACCAGTGGAGGTGGCCACTGGGGGGTGACCCAAGAGGGTCTGGAGGGATGTGGCCCTAAGTGAGACCGGGCAGGGTGGCTC
The DNA here is from genome assembly GCA_030847615.1 of Gambelia wislizenii. Classification (NCBI taxonomy): domain Eukaryota; kingdom Metazoa; phylum Chordata; class Lepidosauria; order Squamata; family Crotaphytidae; genus Gambelia; species Gambelia wislizenii. Next base: position 181,476,497 of record JAUMIR010000005.1, on the reverse strand, counting down.
AACAGGCACGTCCGGATGGAGGCCCCAGGGCAGCAGGCCCGGGCATACAGGGGTTGACGGGCGACCCACCATTAGGGGGCGGACAAGCCTAGAAGGGCTAACAAGCTACAGTGTGGGGGTCTCCCACCTCAGGGGAGCACTGCAGTGGCAGGATAATCCCGGGCAAGGTGGTCAATCCGTCTGTGGCCTGACGGGTAGGGCAGTTCCCACTCAAGCTACTGGGGCGGACAAGCCAAGGAGAAAGGGAGGACAAGCCCAAGATAAGCGGCAACGTCTCCCAGCCCTGTTGGGCAGCCGCGGGCCGGGCCGACTGGGCAGCTGAGGCGCAAAGGGAGCGGACAAGCCAAGTTTACTCATCTTTATACTCAATACCAGGTCGCTTAGACCTAAACAATATAAAAAAGAGCTCTGAAATCCCCTCCCAATTTTTCTGGCATCATGCCACCAAAGAGGAAGGTACCACCTAGCAGGCCTGTCACTCCGGCTAGGCCGGCAAGACTCCTAGGTCCTGGGCTGCCCTGGCTCCAAAGGCACGCTGTGCCAAGGCCTCCCAGGGGGCAAGTACCAACCCTGAGGCAGTGCAAGAGCTCCTGACTGGTACCGAAGCTCCTAACCTACGGGACCTGACTTGGGTGGTCTCTCTCCAGGCCAAGCAGGTCGAGGAGCTGAAGTCCAAGAAAGGAAGCAAGACTGGCAACGGTGCACCCGATGGGGGGTCCACTGAGGGCCCCAGCTCTGGGGCTCTGCCTCAGACCAGGGAGAAAGCATCATAGCAGTCGGCCAGGACAGCAGGTCGGCACAGAAGGCGCCGCTCTCCTTCCCGCAGTGACGTCGACATGGTGTCATCAGCAGACTCCTCTCTGGAGCAGGCGTCCGAGGCGGCGGGCGAGAAGGGCAAGAAGGCAAAACAAGACAAGAAAAAGAGGCGATCCAAGCATTGGAGAAAAGGGGAGTCAGACAGCGAGGGATCATCAGGTGAGTCTTCAGATGAAGATCTTGATCGAGCTGGGTATTGGAGGGCGTCCGCCCTGGTCCTGGGGCTTCCCTCCTGGGCCATTAAGGCATGTTCCCCCTCTGGGACAGCCACCTCTGGCCCCTCCAGGGCCTGGCGGGATGGCGTGGCTTCTCCTGGGTCTTTGGCTCTCTCTGTTCCAGGACCATGAAGATCCTCTTGGGATCCACCTGGACACAAAGACCCGTGAGAATATCCTAAAAGGATATTACGTGGATATCTTCACTTTACAAAAGCCGGAGGGGGAGGTGGGCAGCACTCCCAAGTCGGATAAGACCTCCGACAAGAATAGCAAGCCAGATCCAGTGGAGTGCATGTTCCCTAACTCGTTGGCTAGGTACATAGTCTTTATGGGGGTGGTCAGCATGGCTTACCCAGAGAGAGGGTGGCACCTGGTCAACCACTTGGGCAACGTACTCAAGGCTAGTACCCTTGCTGGGGAAGTGGCTGCCATTGAGTATGACACCGCTTTCCGGAAAAGGGCTTCTCGCAATCCCAGGGCCAGGTGGGACCTCATCAGTGACAAGCTGTGGCTGGTCATTGTGGGCTCCCACATAAAAGGAAAGTCCGAGGCAGCTAGCAGCCTCGCAAAAGGGATTCCCGGCGGCTCGTCTTCTGGGAGTACAACACGGGAAAATGCCTTAGGTCCAGATGCAAGTTCGGACATTATGTGAGAACTGCTATGGATCTCACCCCAGGTCCAGCTGCCCTCGCCCCGGCGCAGCCTCCCAGCCCTTTCACTATGGATGCCCTGCTTCATCTAGCTCCATAAAAGAAGCAGAATCAGGGAGCAGCAATGGGCAGGGAAACAGCAAACACTAGTTCCAGGCAGGGAAGCCACTTGGCATTCACGCCAGTAAAACTGCAGACCTTGCTCCCTCTCCTGGCACTCTACCCCAATAGGCAGGTGGCCACCTACATCAGGGAAGGGTTTTCAGAGGGTTTTAGGATCCCCGCCTAGGGCCCTAGGCTCGCCACCGAGTCCGGCAACCTCAAGTCAGCCATGGAACTTCCCGAGGTGGTGGCAGCAAAAATTGCCAAGGAATGTGCGGCAGGGAGGGTCGTGGGCCCCTTTTCCTCCCCTCCCATGGATAACCTCAGGGTCTCCCCTCTGGGTGTGGTGCCAAAAAAGGTACCAGGCGAGTATCGCCTCATACATCACCTGTCCTACCCAAAAGGGGCATCAGTCAATGACGCCATCCCCCCGGAGCTTTGCTCAGTGAGGTACGCATCATTTGACCACGCAGTGAGGCTGGTCAGAGCATGCGGCCCAGGTGCCCTCATGGCAAACTGCGACATTCAGTCTGCATGTTGACTGCTCCTGGTTCACCCGGACGACCATTGCTTACTGGGATTTAAGTTCCAACGTCAATGGTATTATGATATGGCCTTGCCCATGGGGTGCTCCATCAGCTGCTTTGCCTTCGAGGCCTTTAGCACCTTCCTTGAATGGGCCCTGCGGCATCGGACGGGCTCTTCATCTATCACTCATTACCTTGACGACTTTCTATTGATTGGGACGGCGGGGGGGTGTCAGAATGCGGGTTTCTCCTTAGGTCTTTTCAGGACTTAGCACAGGAATTGTGGGTTCCCCTGTCACCAGACAAAACGGTGGGGCCGGCCAACAGTATCACCTATTTGGGAATCATGCTGGATTCAGTGGCAGAAGTCTCTTGCCTACCGGAAGACAAACTGGAGTGGATCAAGCAGAAGCTGCAGTATCTCCTGTTGAAGGAAAAAGCCTCCCTTAGAGAAGTGCAGTCACTGTTGGGGCACCTCAACTTCGCTTGTAGGCTGGTGGTTCCCAGTAGGGCCTTCTGCAACAGACAGGCAAAAATCACTGCCGGTGTTCGGTCCCCCCACCACCGGATCCAGCTCACCAAGGGAGTAAAAGAGGACTTGGGGGTGTGGCTCCATTTCCTGGAGGGGTATAACAGGGTTACGTTCTGGCAGGGGGAGGCAGCATTGGGGACCTGGCTGCAGGTACATTCGGATGCGGCAGGAGGGGGCAGGTTTGGAGTCTATTGCAATGGGCATTGGTGCGCCCAGCCTTGGCCTTCTGCCTGGAGGGAATCTGATATTGTGCGTGATCTTACCTTCCTTGAGTTTTTTCCCATACTAGTAGCAGTTTATCTTTGGAGAGACGAGTTCCGGAACAAGTGGGTTTGCTTCTGGTGCGACAACCAAGCAGTGGTCCGGATCATTAACAAACAATCTTCAAAGTCTGACAGGGTCATGCGACTCGTCAGGGAGTTTGTGTTGGTTTGCCTTGCAGCTAACATCCCAGGTGTGGATAACGAAATCGCGGATGCGTTGTCTTGGTTCCAGGAAAGCAGATTTCGGGAATTGGCTCCAGAGGCAGACCCGACGCCAACGGCGGTCCCCGCAGAGCTCTGGCTTCTTGGGAAGGAACAGTGCTCTGGGGGGTGGTCAACTCCCTGGCACCCTCCACCCGGGCCAGTTACTCCAGGGCAACTCAGCAGTTCTTCAGCTTCAGACGCCAGCATGGATACGGGGATGCCTGGCCATCCAAGGAACAAGAAGTCCTCCACTACATCGGGACATTAAAGGAAAAGTGCCTGGCACCGAGAACCATATCTCTTCACCTGGTGGCCATTTCCTTCTTCAGCAAGTTGGCTGGCCACGAGGACCCATGCTCCACGTTCATGGTGCAGAAGGCGGTCAAAGGATGGTGGTGCTTGGAAGGAGCCAAAAGAGACACTCGTAGACCGGTCTCCTATGGCCTGCTATGCCATCTAGTGGCAGCCCTTGCATCAGTCTGCCACTCCAGGTATGTGACTCTGCTTTTTCGCTCTACCTTCTTGGTCGCTTTCTTTGCAGCTTTGCGCATCGGGGAGCTGGTCTGCAGCTCCAAGACTAGCCACTCCGGATGTGCGCTGCGGCGGAAGGATCTCTTGCTTGGGGCGGATTTCCTGCAGCTGCGCGTCCGCAGGTCCAAGACCGACCAGCACGGGAAGGAAGCATATCTTTTTCGTAAGCTTGAGGAACCCCAAGCCTGCCCGGTGCGCCTCCTGCGACACTACCTGAGGCAGCGGCCGGCTGCTTCTGGCCCCCTGTTTTTCCACAAAGACTCTTCTCCAGTAACTCGCTTCCAGTTTATCAGTGTTCTTCGAGCTCCACTGGATCATCTGGGCTACCCAGCGGACGAGTTTAGTGGTCACTTCTTTCGCATCGGAGCAGCTACGACAGCGGCAGCAGAAGGCATGACAGTGGCGGACATCCAGCACATTGGGAGATGGAGGTCCAGGGCCTACTCCGCTTACATTAGTTCAGAACTCAATCTTCTCCCATGTTAGGCTGCACTCTGATTCCTCCAGGCAGAAGGTAATTTTCTCTTTGGTAATAGCTGCAAGGTTGGCGGAAGCTGAGCTCGTCGGAGCTCGGCTTTATTGGTGGTGGGCATGGGTTTCGGGTATCGCCTGGGGGGCGTGGGGGGTCTGTATGTCAGGACAAGCTGGCCTGATTCTGGCCTAGCTTCTCCAGGGAGACTCCGCCCCTGGGCGAAGGGGCAGGTCACGTGGATCGGTCACGTGATTGGTCACATGATGGAGTCGTGTGACATCACAGGTCCGGTCATGTGATCGATCACGTGATTCGGTCAGGTGACTGGTCATGTGATCAGTCACGTGCCTGGGGGGAGGTTACGTGACCTAGCCACTAGATCTGCCAGCCAGCTGGCTGATGGATTCGTCTACGCAGAGCAAGGAGCCCTTGCCTTGCTCATTGGCAACCCGTGCCCAGTCCAACCACAGCAACTATCACCAAATAGAAAGTTGTGGCCTTTTCTGCCAATATCTTATTTTCTTATGTATTAAATTTACTCTTGGTTTGCATTCTTTGGTGTCTTTATTGAGTCTGGTGGGCACGGGGAACGGGGGAGCCTGCATGTCACTCAGACCGCAAAGCACGGTTCTTTCTGGATCTGAAAACATGAAATGGAGCAGAACAGTTTACTTGCAAGATCTATGTGATCAGGAAGCTTGAACAAAAAGAGAGTTGTTTTCCCATTGAAATTTGAAGTATTATATTGAATGCACTTACACTGCTACTCTTTCACGTAACATTTTATAGATAAAAAGTGATTTCAAGGAGTGGAAAGACTGCTAGGATTTATCTTCTTATATTGCAGAGAAAAGACTGCCTACTTGTTTCTGGGCAGGTATAAATGAGAGATGGACCATTTTACTGGGTATGAGGGCCAACTTCACACCTCCAGATCCTGCTTCATTCTGTGCTGCTCCTCTCTGAAATTTGAGACTGTGCAGCAATTGTAAAGTGAGAAAATTCTGGGAGCATATACCGTGTTTTAGAGATGCATTATGCTACCAGACATCTCTGGAGATTTTAATTTATTTCTAAGATAAGGCACTAACTCTTGGAGTTTAGCACAAAGTGTATGTTTTTTATGTAGTTACACAGTAAGTTCAGTAGAAGCCTCAAAAAATGGCCTTTAGCCACATACTGTTCCTGGCCCACATGTTTCCCACCCCTACTATAAATGACCCACCATTAGTAGCAATGGTAGATCAGATTGCTAGTATTCCTTACACCTTGAGGTATAGAAAAATAAAAAGTTCAGGCAGCCAAGGATTAAAGGTATATGGCTGAGAGATTTCTAGTTCTACTGCATAAATTAACCTTGTTTCTAATGGTTAGATTAAAATGTTTTCTGAAGATCTGAAAGTGCTAACTTACCCATCATTGTGGATAGCAGATTTCCTTCAGGTTTCCACTAAACTATCCATAGTCTTAAAAATACACTTCAGTGGACACAAGTATCAGCTTGTTTCCCTTAAAGTTACCTTTTCATTTTGGTTTATAGCATTGTATGTATGGGTGAGCTGTAGCCAGATTCTTGAAACCAAATGACACCTATATTTCAAGTAAAAACTTCCTTGGTTTTATTTTATTTTGTTACGTGTCTTCTTTCAGAATATTGTTGGGTAATGTTCTGGGTAAGATCTAGATGTTCCTCTAAAATCTCTGGTTGATACAACTAGTAATACAATGTGAAAGTACAGTTGTCCCTCTGTATCCATGGATTTGGTATCCACAGACTTTATTCATGGCTTGAAAATATTCTTTAAAAAAAATCCAAAAGGCAAACCTTGATTTTGCCATCTTATATAAGGACACCATTGTGCTATGCCATTGCATATAATGGGACTTGAGTATTCACAGATTTTGGTATTCACGGGGGGGGGGGGGTCCTGGAACCAAATCCCAGTGAATATGAAGGGACAAGTGTATTTCATTTCCTTAAATATCACAGAGATGCTTTGTCTTTTCAAGATGTGCTTTAGACTTGCCAACTGTCAGGGTTTGTTCTGTGTAGCTTGGGGCTAATTTCTCTACAATAAAAATGTGCAGGCCAGAGAAGTACTCTCTGGGTAAGGATTTAGCAACAACTGGAGAGAGTAAAGATTGGACAACTTAAACAGCCTGAAGAGACAAGAAAGTTAGTTTCTTGAAAATTCGTCAGCATGCTAATAGAACTGGCTATGCCACTGTGCACAAGATTGGTTTATTTTCATCATTCATTTTGTGCTTGATATAATCCTTGGATATTAAACCATTCTTTTCTGTCACACACTTCATAATTTTTATCATCAAGGAAAGTGACTTGTGTGGCACTATTTGTCAGTCAAAGAATTCCAAGCCCTTAATTTTTAGTTACAGAACTGTTTATAATTCTATTGCTTCTACTTTCCGTTTGTACTGTTAATGTTCGTGTTAGAAACACTTTACTATTAAAGAAAGCAGATCTTGGTGGAGGGTAAACTGTAACTATTATTACTGCCAAATGTTTTAAACCATTGATTATATGATGTGTGGACCCAATGATAGTTGTGCAAGTCTTGGAATATAAAAGGCGCAACAAATTCTAGACATTAACGGAAGTCCAATTTTCATCTGTCATCTGGGATCCTTAAATATTATTGGCATGCTGCTTTATTGATTTTAATAGGCATCTTTACCGGGGAGGTTGTGCAATAAGTCTGTTTTAAAGCTTCCCTCCTGCCTTGTATGCTACTGCAAATGTTGTAAATTTTGCTCATCCTGAAACCACTTTGTTTTTAAAACCGTATATAACAAAGTGAAATTCTGTGAATGCTCCACAGACTGGGGACATGATTATTTCAGACCAGTGGGTTTCCCCCCAACTGTTCCTATTACGTATAGCCCTTCTCTTATGAAAGTCCAGCCTTGTAACACCTGACCAAATAACAGAGGAACCCACTTGCATTGTTAGATTCTTTCATGTGACATTGCATGACACATAGGCTGTTCAGTTTGCAAAATATAGCTTTATATACTTCTTTATAGTATCTACCTTTGTACACTGTCCTTCCATTGCTTGTTACCAGCTGCTAGTGTCTAGTGGGCAGTTCAGCTTGCAGATAAATTATAAAGATTGCAAATCGTTACATTCATGTACATTTGCAAAAGGCCCATTGTGGTGAACCAGCCAGAGACAATAAATGCATGCCTAGTGACATAAGAATATAGGAAGCCTCACACACTATCAGCTTATTTGTCTGTCTTTTTCAGTATTGTCTAGTCTGCCTGGAAGTTGCTCTCCAAGTCCCGTATGTTACTTTTACATGTTTGGAAATATGAGAATCTCCCAACTAGTGACACAACTTTCCCCCCAAAGCATATTGTCAATATGGCATGTTGTCTGATCACCTCCATTTGCCACTGCTACTTTTTTCTTTTTTTATATATCAGATTATATGTTAGAAATATCATTTCAATTGAAGCAATTAAAATAATGCAGCATAAAGAACAAAATGCACAATTGTATTAAAACAAAGATAATATAAAAACAATATAAATGAATATTGAAAACCTTGTAGATAAAAAGATTTTCAATGCCTTTCTGAAAACAGGAAGAAACTGCACTTCCTGACCTCCCTGGGGAAGGAGTTCAACAGTTGTAATGCCATCATCAAAAAGAGTTGTTCCTGGTACTGCCAGTTGGCCCTTTGTTAGTTATATTGCAGAAGGATGAGCTTTCAGTATCAGTCTCAGAGTTGGGATCAGTTCTTGCTAGTGTAGATGATCCATAAGATAGCCTGACTTAAGGTTGTGTGTTGTTTTTTTCTAGAACAAAATATACATTAGGCAAGCTTCTGGGTAATGCCAGGAAATGCTGAGGATCAGGATGGTAACAACTGCATCAGAAGACAGTTGCTAGATCACATTTATGTAATCTAATACCAAATATTGAAATGAAAGCTAGAACAATATTGGTAAGAAAAGCTAGGGGAAGTACCTGAGTGGGGGGGGGGACGGGGAAGTGTCTGTACCTTGATAGCTGCTCTGATTCAATGAATCATGGTCTTTCTCACTCTTTAAACTCAAACTAGTGAAGATTTGGACTTCTAACAGTAATTCATGATTGCAGAACACAAGACCAGTGTATAGGCTTTAAACTTGGGAGCTTGTTCTGATGGCTTGTCTACACAGGCTATTTACCCCATCTTGCCCCCATCTTAGAGCCCTGCAGTCCTGGTAATGGAAGGCTTTTGCTCTGTTCTTCCCCTGAGCAGTCCTCACAACCCCGGGGCAAAGTTGGAGCTATGATGGGGGGGGGGGGAAGGACTTGTTAAAGCATTCTAAAATAATACCTGGTTTAATCTATTCCTGCCAGAAAAAAATGGGTTGGCCTTGTGTGCTGTCAGGCTGGCCTGTAACTTCAGCTGCTGGTCTGCCTTGCTCTTCCACAGCAGGAAGCAGGCCTGCAGCATGTGAGCAAGGCTGGTCATATGCAGGGGGCCTTGGTCACATGTTGCAGGCTGGGTTCCTGGCTTCAGAGAGAGCAAGGGAGACACCGGTGGCAGTGGCTGCATCTCCCTCACTCTCCCTGAAGGGAAGAAGTCAGCTTGCATCATGTGACCAACGGGAGCTGGTATATCCTGGCTCATGTAGATGAGTCTTGAGTTGGTTAGTTCTAACTTTTAAGTAGTGCTTGGAACTTGTGTGGGTGGAACTCACAGAAATAAAACCAAGGGAGATCTAAGCAACTCAGTTGAGAGTACAGGTTCTATTCTCATTTTTCTCTTGCTTGACAGGCTTGGCAATCACTGAAGCTGGAGCCTTCCATGAAAAATTGTCATTTTTACAGATGAATATCCACCAGCCACTCACTCTATTCCAAATTCTGATGCCATTTGCTGTATTGTGTTTCCACACCAACTTTTGTATTTTAGTCAACAAATCTACAGTGTTTTTTCATTTAAGATAACATGTTCATGATCAATTTATCCCTTTCTCTGTGTGCGCATACATAGTTTTTAAGTGTTTACTTGCCATAGTGTTCATCAAGAGAGCCAGTGGTGTACTGCTTTGAATGCTGGACTAGGACTCTGGGAGACCAGGGTTCAAATCCCTCTTGACCATAGAAACCTACTGGTGATCTTGGGCAAGTCACACTCTTTCAGCCTTAGACAAACCCCTTCTGAACAAATCTTGCCAAGAAAACCCTGTGATAGGTTCACCTTAGGGTTACCATAAATCAGAAATGACTTGAAAGCACGCAACAAGTGTTCGTTATAGCATAATTTCATATATATTTACTTCTTTAATATATAGTGTCCAGCTGCACATGAGTGTGTTGCATAGGTGGACATACACAAAATAGAATATCAGAGAGGTAATGAGACATTACTTGTAGAGATTTTCATCTAGCAAATAAATGTGCACAATGCTGCATATGCAATAAGAGAATTAAGAAAAAAAGTTTATCCAATTCCACTGATGTTTTATAGGGTGGATTTAGAAAACAAGTTTTAAATAATTATATTCTTACCTTACTTCACTAACTAGCCAGTGTGTCTGCTAATATGTATACAAATCAGGTATTTTTGCAAGCATGTGAACAGATAAGTGATTAACTAGCTGTGTGTGCATGCATACAGATTTCTGATTTGAATGTACAGTATGTTATAAGAAAGAAAGGCAAATGTTTCCAAACTAGGAATGAATCTACAGCTAATGGAGTAACCCAATGTGAACCAAATATACATCTAGGAGGTTCCATGGGCCAGTGTTCAGATTTCTACATCAAATAGTGACATGTCAGAGAAAGCTCCTCTATTGGTTGGAAATAAGCTTTGAAAGTGCGACACACATTTCAGAAGAATGAGCTTATGGAAAAATATTGCTTGAAGATTAGGGGCATTACTGTACTCCAGTTTTAAAAGCAGCAGAATTAAGTTGAAATAATTAAAAATGGTCAGAAATTACTGGTCGTGTAATGATTTTTTTAAAATTTTGAAGCTATTTAAAATGTGCTTCATCACAGTATCTACATTTTTAACTTGGAACATCTGAAAATGTGATGTTTTATCAGAAAACTTAAGACATGTAGAATGATGTACATATTATCTTTTCGGGCTCAGCCTTGATATTGTTACATGTCCCTAGGTTTTGCTTTGTTTTTAAAAACTCTAAAGGGGTTTTCATAGAATCGTAGAGCCATAGAGTTAGAAGAGACCACAAGGCCCATGCAGTTCAACCCCCTGGCATGCAGGAACACACAATCAAAGCATTCCCAACAGATGGCCATCCAGCCTCTGTTTAAGAAACCCCCAAAGAAGGAGACTCCACCACACTGAGAGGGAGTGCATTCCACTGCCGAACAGCTATTACTGTCAGGAGGTTCTTCCTAATGTTTAGATGGAATATTAACATTTTGACATTTATGTTTTGAATGTCACTGCTGTTGAAAGAAAGAAAGAAAGAAAGAAAGAAAGAAAGAAAGAACAACAAAACCATTTTATTGGTAGCATTCATCGCCAGATCTAGAAACCAGACAGGAAACAGGGTGTGCAGCTATTTGTTTGGTTAAACCTGACCCAGTGATGTTGGGAGAATTTCTCTACCCGCAATCCTGTTTTAGACTAATATGAACCAGAGCAGAAGGAAGCTCTAGCCGCCGGGTCACAGGAAGCCTACTGGGTGACTTTCTACGCAGGCATGGTGGACAGCAAAAGTGCCATCTGTTTGGAAACGTATCTGAGGCTTTTATTTAATTTCACCAAAACGTCTGATAATTCATTTTCTTCATGTCCAAGAAGGTGCACCGTTCAATTCTACTTCATATAGAAACTTCTGAAAAGTTCTGTTGTCAAGAAGAACTAAGCATCCATCCTAAATTATTTAGGTTCTGGTTCAGAGCCTCTAAAGGGAGGTACATATCTTTTTTAAAAAATAAGCATGATTTGAGCCATTATGACTTTTATACACCTTTCAACTAAGTGTCTATTCCTTGTCATCTATCCTGATATCTTTGAACTATTGTTTAAGGGGAAATTATAATGCAGTGGGATAAAAGAAAATGTTGGTTAGTTGGTTGGTTATGCAAACACAGCTGTCTCCTGCTTCTGCCAAAGTTGGCCTAGTGGAAAAAAACGTATAGAAACCCTCTGTAAGATCGGCATGTCGAAATCTGACTTTATGTCTTGATAATTGCCACTTCAGCTTAGTCCTTGTTTTTCCCTGCTGATGATCAGAAGCAGTGCTGATTCCATTCTCTCACACAGAGGGAAGAAACGTCTTGAGGAAAGCTGTTGGCTTTGTAGTCAGCAGAGAAAGAAATAGCAAATGCTAGATCCCTGTCCTGTTCCTTTTAGCTGTTATCTGGAGGAGTGGTGATATCACTTTTGTCTTAGGTGAAAGAGTTTCCCACAGATCTTTCTTTCATAAATATTTACATAATGAATGGTTAGCTGTAGAAGATTTTTGTAGCATCCGAACAACTTGATTTAACATTTGTGCCTGATTCCAGACAGACTGGAAGTACCTTGAGAGCCCATTCTTTTATTCACATGAAAAATATAGTAGCAAATTGTCTTTCTCCCTAGTATCTTGCTAATGTTATCTGAAACAATATTTGGAGCAATTTCATTCAAAAATTGGGCAGGTGGTCAGAATGCATTCAGTTCTTGGCCTCCCTGCTGAGTTGGTAGCTTATTATTTTGGCAGTTTTCCTGATGAGAGTAATCTAGTAGAACAGGAATGAAACTACCTACTCTTATAGTCTGCCAATAGTTAATTTAAGGCTGCTGTTGCTCTAGGTCAGATCTACACCAGGGATTGGTCTAGAGTGGCCCATTACCCATGTGGGCAGTCTACTGGCTGCAAAGATAGGATAATGCCTACACCTGTCGCTTCTTTCACAAACTCTGTCCAGAATGTGTCAAACCCACTGAAAAATTTCAAGGGCATCAAAAGCATCATATAGCATAAGATAAGTTTGGCAAGTTGCATCAATGAAATATGTAGCTTTCAACATTATTCTTTCAACATGATGTACAACTGTCTTTAAAGATTTGGTCATTCTCTGCCAAACATCTCACTGTTTTTCAATGGTTCAGAAAGCAGTTCCATGAAATGGGAAAGACTGATGGAATAGTTCATGCTTTCTCCTGGTCTTAAACAGGACAAAAGCAGTGAAAGAATGACTGCCTATAGTAAGCAAGTTTTGGAATTCCTGGATTTGCTGAGACAAACCTTGGTGCCTACAGTGGCACCAAAACTTGGACACTCAGAATAAATGAATATACACTGCAAGTATGAAAAGTCTGGTAGACAATTGCTTAGGTGCCCTTATGTAGCCATCCTTTAAATGTCTTTGAAGATAATAGGTAAGCCAAGTCTTCTGAATGTGTTTTGCAAATCTGTTAACATATATAAATTACTTGTATTCCTTCGTGATTTCTTTATAATTCTTTTATTTTCTTTATTTCCTTGCCCTCACTGTGATTGAGATATATCATAGGACAATAGGAACTCCATTATTGAGAATACATATGTTACTGGCATAGTTGAATTCTGCATCTGATTTCTGGGGAAACTGAGGTGAGGGATAAAGGTACAGTAAGGGATTGTTTACGTGAACAGAGAAACTCAAGGGGGTTGCAGAGGTTAGCAATTCAGGTTATTACCTTGAATAAACAATTGCTATATAAACTGTCAGGAAAATCCATATCCTTTTTCACTGTCTTGTTTCTTAAGCTTATTCTGTTACTGCTTTGGTATAGTTTCTACTGTGCACACAGACTACCAGATTGTCAGGCCTGCCTTCTGTGTAACTGAGAGCTGGAACAAAGCAAAGACATTTGAGGGTAGGAAGCTTCACCTCTTAATAAGATCCGCATATATCTTCTGATGCACTTAGTTCCATCATACGAAGAGTTTTTCTTGGCTGGTGAGACTTTTCCCCTTAAATTTCTCTGCTGGTCCAAATTGACCAACAGAAGCTTGAAACCCACTTTGGTTTGAAATTCTAACAGAGCTACAACTAACACAAGCTGAACTTGTCATTTGAAGGCAGATGCCATGTATAGGCCAGTGCCTTAATTAGCCTTTTGCATACTGCTGTGACTATGCTTTTCCAGGTGCCTGCCATGGTGTTCCCAAAAGCTGTTTTGTGCATTATTATTGACTGAACTTACATAAAACCATTTCCCCTGTGTCTTCCCAAAGAACCTAACAGAAATACAAAACAGAACAGCCATCATTTTTTTAAAAAAATATCTAAGAATGTTTGAAACTATGGAACAATACAGGTTGCCACCCGTATCCACAGAACCAGTTAGCCATGTCTGAAAAAATAGGGAAACATACCATAGAGTTACACTGGAAAATGCTGAGAAGAGTCCGCTCTAGGAATTGCTAGGTTCTCCAGTGCTACTCTATGGTATGTTTGTACCAGAAGTCCTTTATTTTAATAGGGTTTCACTTACAAACAGTTTCACTTACAAATGGTAAGTCCAGGGATGTATCCCCTGCTGGTATGGGGTGCGACCTGTACTGTTGAAAATCAGAATGCAAACATGGTTTCAGCATTCATGTAGCTGCCTCAGTGGCTGTAAGATGTGGAACCTCTAGGTAGAAGAACACATGGGGGTGCCCAAAGTAAAAGAAAAGAGGCCCTAAGACATCACATTTTGAAAATGGTTCTTCATTCATATGACACTTATGTTCCTTGCACGTACAGTGCTATGTTTCCTACAGCAGACATGCATTGCTTGGTAGATCAGTGCCTATCTTTGGACACTGAAGTGCACATACCTTCATCCTTGAAACTGATGTACGCAGTTTTCCAGTTTACGTAGATGAGTACAGTACTGTCACTCACGTTTTACATGTTTACTGTAGAGTACACCGATGTAATACCAGTATATCTTTAGGCTAAGTAGATTTGTCATGTAAAGTGTGGAGCTTTACATGACAAATGTAAAGCTCAGTGTTTACTCTAAATTCTTCCAGAAAGAGTAGCTTGTTGGTTGTTGTTGTTGTTTTTTTTAAAATTGGTTTTAACTCATTCTTAAGTTAGAGGATGAAAAACCCTATATGTGCACTGACCACAGCCAGAAAAAAATGATGATACAGAATCATTTCCCCTCCAGTATAGCACTATATTATGTGTAGCAGGAATGGTTTTGCATGACAGTACACATGTAAATGTCATTGCCTATGTCATTTCCACTGTATAAGTCTGTAATGCAAGATTCAGAATGGCACCGGAGAAAACTGTCTCTGTTACACCAAATAAAATGTGCTTAGTAAAAATTGCTAGCAATTTTTTTCTAGACATATAATGACATAGTAACAGCAGAAAACAAAACTACCAGAAACAAACCATTTCTCAAGCTATAATATCTACAGGACAAGTGATCTAAATTGCTGGAACAGGGAGAGATCATTGCTGCACTGCAAAAGAACTTGAAATATAACCCAAAGGCAATTGTGCGACTGACTCCAAGCTTTGAAATAACAGCAACAAATTTACCTACAGACAGAAGATGCATGGAAGCAATAAACGAATTATACAAGTCTTACACATGCAATCTGATTATTCTGACCAAAGTGTTAATTGGATCCTAACTGCCAGATCTGATATCTGTAGTCTTGTAGTGGGAAACCTTTCAAAGTGATGAACTGTAATTCACTGAGCTGCTTGAAGCACTTGTAATTTACTGCATGTCATGCTATGAAGAGCCTGACCTAATGGACTTTACATTACCTGTAACGCTGGAAACCTTTAAATGAAACTGGTAGGTAAAAAGTAATAGAGAAAATCTATTGCGGCACAGGCAAGAAAACTATAGCATAGAAGTGGTTTTGTATCTGTTTGGAGCTTGGTCGTTATACAAAATGTGACTAAGTTGAGACAAGTCAAATAGTTAAGTCAAAATATGTTGCATGGAATTTTTTTTAATCAGCTATATACATTTAGAAATTGTAAACGTCATAAAAGAGATCATCAAAGAAATTCATAGCGACATAGCCAGAAATGTATAGAATTCCATTTGTTAATGAGTTTTCCCAAAGAACAATGGGAAGAAATATTATTT
>JAUMIR010000005.1:181393595-181456095 GCA_030847615.1 Gambelia wislizenii | reverse complement strand
AAAAACACTTGTGTATAGCTCTCAAGGCGGGAAGAAATTGGCCCCTGCCCCGATGCAGATGGCCATCCATTCCCAGAGCAGGGGTTTGTTGTCTTGTACTCTACAAATTCTGTGCACCCTAATGAAGCTATATTGGTTAATAATTATTACAAAGAGTAGTGCTTCCCCATATTGATAAATAGAATTCATCTTAAAATGTCCCTATGCTATTGGCTAGTTCTTTGTAATTTGTTGCAAATGGCAATAATTAAAAGTTATAATGGCTGAATTAAAGTTGTTTGAATAGTCAGTATTAATCAAAGTAAAAGAACATTTCAGAAGCAAATAAATATTGCTTCGTGCACCTCACAGTATATATTCATGCAACTGCCTCTCTCTCAAGGGAAAAAAAAGACATGGATTATCAACACCTATACTATTGAAATGCAATTAAAGAAATAGCTTGCAAATTTACCATGAAAATGCATGAGATTCCTTATCTGTTGAATGTATTTGTATCTCTGATCATCCTTTCAGGCCTCTTGTATGTGGAAAGGGACTTCTAAATGAATGTGTTTTAAGCTATAGTTGTGTGTATCTGACTCTGTTGCTGTCTTTATCTGTATAAAGCAATGGCTCTTAACCTTTTCTTTATCAGGGATCCCTTTAAATATCTTTTGTTGTTGTGGATGCCCAAGACTTAATTCAAGATTTAAAATAGTGATGATGATGATGATACAATTACACCATCCATTAAATCTTCACTTAGAGGCACTGGAGGTAGAGGGAAGAATTTTCTCCTGCTTCTTCCTGCAAGTTTGTGGCTGGAGCAGATTGAACAGCAATGCGCAGGCCAAGCCAGCCAGCCTTTGCTTTGGCTCCTATCATGTGGCCACTCCACTGCAGGGAGGAGGTGGCCGACCAGTCTTCAAACCTGCACGGACCCCTTGTGATGACTTTGTGGCCCCCTGGGGGTCCACAGACCACAGGTTAAGAACTACTGGTATATAGTATGTCCCACTGGATGTCTCTGGCTTTTCTTCGCAAATGAAGATTCAGGAAGGACTCATCTTGCACTTTCTGCAAGCGCACTGATGATTAAAAAGGCCAATCCGAGATAAATAAGTCCGGTTGCAGAAAGCACAGCGGAAGGTCTCCTTGGGTGATGTTTCTGGGTTGTGATTCTTTCTGCCTTGTCGTTTCTCTACAAGACTTGTTCAGCGTGAGTTCTCAAATACGGCTGCAGCATTGTGGATAGTGTGTCTCCATGCCTCCTAATGTGAGGCCGGGGCGGACCATTGTTGGTGATCAATTTGGCCGAGCCTGAGATGTTGTTTCAGGGAGTCCTTGTATCGCTTTTTTGGAGTGCCCCTCTTACACTGACCCGTGGCGAGTTCGCCGTAGAGTACTATTTTTGGGAGGCGATGGTCCTAACCATTTAGTTCCTAAAAGCATAACAGTCTTTGTTTACTGGACATGCAGCAACCTGTCTGGCCATTTCTGATAAGCAGGCCTCTCTGGTTATCTGTTAAACAGCCTGCTTCTTAACTCCATTATTGGGTTCAGCCTGCTTTAACAGAGTGTACAGGTTCACACACCACTGGTCTAGAGAGGACCTTGCTACTGGATAAGTCCTTCAGTTAGCAGGAGGATTAGTCCTTCAGTTAGCAATACGGAAGAATAAATACAGTCTGCCCTGCAGAGCAACATATCACCTCATGGGGACTGGCATGTGAAAAGTCCTGCTGTTTCTCCCTATATGCCTAGGGTAGGAGGGTTTTGCCCAATAGATTTTAAAGATGGAGACTGATTTAACCCTGACTGTCAAAACATGCTGAGTGAGCAAGATCTTTACATCTCACTGTCCCTGCACTGTCATTTCTAAACTCTTGCATACTTATTTCCATTCTCCCACATCTCAGAATTAAATGACAATCTGCTTGTGTGCATTCCATGCTGCTCATTTATTTTTTTATTTTTAACGGAAGAGCTGATTGGATCTCATCTGAGACAAAATTAACTACTTCCCTGTTCTGTGGTCTTTCTGCAGCACATAGGGAACACTCAGAATGGGTTGATCATAAAACTGATTGCTACTCAATACACTGTGAATTCAAAGAGATTGAAACAGAGAAACAGACTTCTGTATGAGCTAGAATTAGAAAACACCAGACAATGATTGCCACCAAGCAACAGGAAATAAATGAACAAGAATGGCTGAGTTAGAACAAGTTAGAAATTTGCTGCCGGTCTGAATTCAAGGTGCTGGTAATGATACTCAAAACCTTAAATGGTTGGTACCTCAGTACATGATTGAACACCTGGTGAAGAACTGAGATCTTGTGAAACTCCACTCTTTGTCCCACTAGTGAGAGCAATAGGTCACATAGGAACATGGGAGAGGGCTTTCTTTGCTATGGCACACTGTTTAGGGAATGCCCTTGGAGGGCTGGCTAGTGCCAGCATTGGTCTCTTTTAAGTGCCACGTTAAAACATGGCTTTTTATTAAAACCTTTGAGGCCTAATCATATCTCATCATGAAACCCCTTTGATTGGTTTGCCTCAGGGTCACCGTAACTTGGAAGCGACCTGAAGACACACAACAACATGGTTTTAGCTCTGTTAGCCTTTCCTGTTGTATTAACCTAGTGATTTATTTAATATGCTTTTCTCCTATTTAAATTACAGTCGGCTCTCTGTGTCCATGGATTCTGCGCCCACAGATTCAACTATCCACTGCTTGAAAATATTCTCCGCCCCCCCCCAAAATTCCAAAAAGCAAATCTTGTTTTTGCCATTTTATATAAAGGACACCATTTTACTATGCCATTGTTTAGAATGGGACTTCAGCATTCACAGATTTTGGTATCCATGGGAGTTCCTGGAACCAAACCCCAGCGGATAACAAGGACCAACTGAATTCTGTTGTTTTTGACAGGAATAGTTTAAAATTGTTTATATTGTTTCAGTGTCATTATAGGGGGTAAAATAAAAGTGTTTAAATCTAACACACTAATGAGTGACTGTGGAAGAGCAAGAACACTCTCACCAAAGTTTGTACCAATAATGGAAATTCACCTCAAAGTGCTGCATTTATTCCAGGATATAACCACCCCTAGACTGTAGTCCCATACATTTGATCCATATTTCACATGGTGGGGACCATGTACACCATCTGAGAAAATAAGAATAAATATCACTAGGTCTCAGTTTTCTTGACTTGTAATGACAGAACATTGCAAAGGATTTCACACTGGAATTTGTGTATTTGTGCATCCCTACTACTGAGAAGTAATTTAGACTGAAATTTTTAAAAAGAAGCATAACATCATTACATTGTGCCTAAACCAAAAGCCTTGGAAGCCTTTACATCAGATCATCCTCCTCTTCATCGTCATCTTTATTTCTATCCTGCATTTCCCCCTGATTTGGGACTCAAACCGGCTTAGATATTGGAAGCTTCCTCCACATGTTTGGTAAAATTAAGACACATAGCACTGTAGAAGTTGTAGTTCCTGTGACATCCAGCTTCCTGGGATGTTCTACACATTCTTGGGAGTTCACAGCTCTAGTGAAGACCGTGGCACCTAAACCACCAGTCATGTCCTCCCTATTTTGTATCCTTGCTGTATATTACTAACTGGAGGTGGGGGGGGGGATCCACTGGTCTTAGAGGCCGCAGATGTCACTGAATCATCCACATTGCACCCAGCAGTGCCTAGCAATTTGCCACCTGTGGTAAGTAATACAAAAAGTAGAACAGTATGTACACCAGCATGTATAGAACCGTGATCTCCATGTATATGTACTGTATGTATACGTACATAAGTTGGCAAGTTGATGTGCCTGGATTCAAGAGCAACACCTTTTATTTCAGAAAACTTCCTGCTTTCATAATTTATGTAATTTAACAACAGAAGAATATAAGTATCTCTTTTTCATCTAAATACTCATTACCTAAATAAGAAAGATCACTTACAACGTGATTTTAAATATTTGGCTCTATACCGTGAAAAAACAATCTGGTTTCTTTATCCATTTGTTGTTGCAGTATTATGACACTTTATAAGATGATTGATTGCAATATGGTGAAAGCATACCATATGATCATCTGTTTTTAAATGCCCATTTATACTAGTGAACATTAAAATCTAGAAGTAAATTGCAAGGCATGTGAAATGTAAACCTTTGAGACTGATAAAATCTGATGTGTCTAGAGTTAAAGTACCTGAATTCTGGGGTCTTCAAAATAAAAGGACATCACTAAAATGGGAACGGAATACTGTTAAATCTATATATGAAGATACTTGTCCTCCTTCTCTCATTAAGGCTCCAAAACTATTCAACCATGTTGGAAAGTAAGTCCCATTGAACAAAGTGGGACTTGCTTTCAAGTAGATAGGGGATGGGCTCTGAGTACTATTAGAGATGTACAAGCCTGGAAGAAACCAGAAAAAATGGGGAGGGGGTGTTGTTATTGTTTTCATTTTTTTTTTTCTGAAGCACTTTTTCCCCAGAATCTTTTTTTAAATAGATTATTTATTTTAGAATGAAGACTAAATGTTTAAGAGAAGGTTGTCACGTATTTGCTGCCCCAAAATCATTTCAAAAAACTACTTAAGAGGAAGATGTTCATGTACGACTATGTGTAGTATCAGATCATTAGAATTCCTCATCTTGGTTTCCTTTTCTCAGTTCCTTTTTATGGTTGTGTTATGTCTGCATTACACTGTGGCGAACTAGAGGAGACAAAATAATTTTCTTTGTTTTACTAATGTTAATGGGTTCTTCCATTTTTATTGGGGATACTTTGCTTGCTTCTCATAAACAGGCAAAATCAAAGAGATTCCTAATAGTTTAGGTGCTTCTTCTGTTCAAAACCTTCTAGCTCTATTTGTAACATAAAATAAGTAAATTCATTTTGTAATCATTTTCTGAATAAACTGTACTTTTAATAAAGTGGGACTGCCCTATCCGTGGACTAGCCATCTGCGGATTGGAGCATCCGTGGATCACCACAGCCCATATTATTCAATGGTGGCACATGCATGCAGATGTGTCAGCGCATATGGCTTGAGCATCTGCATTATTTCCTATCCACGGGGGCTGGGGGAGGAATCAAACCCCCACGGATGAGAAGCCACTGTATATCAAGTATGGTAATTTTATCTGTAACCAAGTTATGTATTAATGCATATTATGTTCCTAAACTCATGAAGTGTCATTTAATCTGTAAAAAGTGCTAATATTGCATTTTTCAGTTTAAAAAAATCTGGCTCCCCCCCCCCACGCAAAATCCCCTCCCCCAAAAGGTGTTTTGTTTTGTTTTGTTTTTGCCATGGATTCAAAGTTTCCAAAATTTTTACAACTGGAGCCACTATTTATTAAAATAGTTATGGTTCTTGTCAGACCATAATTCACCACATACTGGTTAATAGAAAGTACTATGTTCAAAGAGGCAAATTTCTTACATATTTAGAACCAGGGTAAAATAAGTGTTGGTCTTATTGAACTAAGGTGTTTCCTTTTATTAGAGAGGCAAGGACAACAGGGCTTCTTACCTACTCCATATGATTTTCTGTGATCAGTAGATCAAACTGATTTATGCTCGAAACTATGGTAGGTGACTCAGAAGTTCCAGCAATGACACCTATTTCTCCCACAACCCATGCAGGATGCAAATGGTCCCTTTTTTCCAAAACCAGAAGTGATCAGAAGGAGAATCACACACACCGGAGGATTCTGGGTGCATGATTGTCTTTTTGATGAGTCTCTTAAAAAAAAAAAATACTAAGGGAGAAAATAGCAATAGCAGTACCAATATCACTTACATTTCTATACCACTTTACAGTGCTAAGCACTCTCTAAGTGGTTTACAATGTGTTAGCTAGTTGCCCCCAACAAGTTGGGTACTAATTTTACCCACCTATGGAAAGATGGAAGGCTGAGTCAACCCTGTAGGATCAAACTCACAATGTTGTGGCTGCAGTACTGGCATTTCACCACTGCACCACCATGGCTCCTCTAGGCAGTAGGGGCCACTCTGAAGGGGCTTGGTGGTCCACATGTGGCTTACACACTACATAGTTCCCACCATTGCTGCCAAAAATGATAGAAACACATATAGTTCCCCTTCTTCCCTTCTGTAATATCTGATACAGAGCTTCACTGATACAAGTACATCACAACCTTCCACATTCCCCTGTTGTCCCTCGATTGAATTGCCAGCTGTTGGCAGGAACCATGGAAACTTGGAATGTTAACAAAGCAAACTATGGCACAGACAGGGCCGAAGATAACATTTGTGGTAATTTCAAATTTGCCTTGATCGGAGAGGCAAAGTAACAGTCTAAGATATAAGTCTAAAGATGGGTCAAGCCACTTATTCTCTGCTATAGAATTTGGAAATTCCAGTGGCAGTTAGAAATATATTATTTTTTACAGAATGCTAGAATTCTGTAAAATCATTTACAGAATTTTGGTTATTTGCTAGTATTATATGAATGAAAATAGCCGGTGTTTTGGTATTTATAAAATAAATGAATGAATGAATACATCTTCCACTATTGAGAATTTTAATGGTTTTGCAAACTTTTGTTTCCTCAGGTGCCTGTGTCAGTGGCCATGATGACCCCCCAGGTGATCACCCCTCAGCAAATGCAGCAAATTCTCCAGCAACAAGTTTTGTCTCCGCAACAACTCCAAGCACTTCTTCAACAACAGCAAGCAGTTATGTTGCAGCAGGTAATGTTGAGTGCCCATTTGAGCAGGTAGCATAGCCTAAGCTCATCCACAGGTGTTAACAATTCTGTGCAATGCTGAAGATTACAAAACTGTTCTATTTCTTACTACAGTTTGGAACATGAAAGCTGAGAAGGCTGCATGCACGTATCTTTATGCATATCAATGTGTATATATAGCAGTGGTAGGTGGTGGTCCCCATG
The DNA here is from genome assembly GCA_030847615.1 of Gambelia wislizenii. Lineage (NCBI taxonomy): Eukaryota > Metazoa > Chordata > Lepidosauria > Squamata > Crotaphytidae > Gambelia > Gambelia wislizenii. Next base: position 181,449,172 of record JAUMIR010000005.1, on the reverse strand, counting down.
TCACTGAGGTGATGAATCAACTCTAGTTTTATTCCACATGTTAAACAAGGTGCCCAAGGTACTGAAACATCCCATTAACACGGAAGCTACCAGCCACCATTGGCCCACACACATATACAAGTACACAATGTAAACCTATACGCAAACCTCTGAGTCTTCCAATTCAAAACTACTATACTTTTGCAACGTTGAATGCTCTGTATAGTAAGTCAAACACAATGTCAGGTGCAGTGTGAACAGGGGACAAATCAATATTTAAATATATACATGTTTATGTACTTTTTGAGTTGTAGAATGTCACAAAAAGTGTAAACAGATAAGTCATTTTAACTCGGCGGCTTCCTTATCAGAGGGAAAAGTGATTTTCTTTAATTTTCTTATTTTATTTATTTTACTTCCCCAAAACTTTCCTTTCTAGAGATTGGAAAAAAAGGAATCAATATTTCTTCTTGTGGGCCTGAATCTGCAATATGAGCCAATAATAGAGATGTAAGATATAGTTGTAAATATTCTCATGCTCACGGACAAAATGGCAAAGAGCCAAACAAAATGAGGAACTGCTGTCACATGATTCTTTTTTCCAGAAAATGTGCTGAAACATGAACTTTTTTGCACAGGAGACATGGAATACACTGTTTGCTGCACAAAAACGTTGCTTTTTGCACAGAAAACAGTTTCTGTTTAAAAATAAACAGATTTTTCCTGTTTATTTTTTTATGATTTCTAAACAGATTTTTCTGTTTAGAAATAAACAGATTATTTCCCACTCAAAACACTTTTTGTCCAAATGAATTGATCAACATACCCCCAAAGTGCAAATAGCTGCCAACACAATCACAGAAATCCTCATATTCTCACACACAGAATCCCCCAAATCTGTAATTCCTAGAACAAACAGAGCATCATCAGTCATGAATTTTTATCATGAGCAAGATTGCTTGGTCTGATTTTAGTGAAGATACTTAATTGTGATTAATAAAATAATATCTTTGTTCCTAGTACATATGTTGAAATACTATATATGTAGTGTGCAGACAATTACAGTTAAATCATCTTCCATAATAAATGTGGTATTCCCCTGAAACAGGTGAGAGATGATTTAACTTTCTGCCCCTTAGCACCTAGCCCGTTAGCAAAGAACAGACTGTTTCCCTTGCCTTGCTCAGTCCTTTAGGTTGCCCCTATAGGTTGCCCACGGTTGATACTTTCCCAGACTTAGTGTTTATAAATGAAACTACGGTTAATAGAGAACCCTATTCAAATAAAGGACTTCCAGTACAAATATACCATAGAGTTGTATTGGAGGACCTAGCTATTCCTAGAGAGGACACCTCTCTAGACATTTTCCAGTACGACTCTATCGTGTGTGTCCCTATTTTTTCAGCCACAGATAACTGAAACCATGGGTATTTGTTCCATAGATATGGGGATGGCGACCTGTACAGTATATGCAAGTGGTGGAGCTCCCCCTTCTTCAACATTTGTTGGGCTCTGCATCCAAATGTTTAGAATACAAATTTTCCTGAGCCCTTTGTTTAGGATATTTTGGGATCTACCTTGGAAGAATTTCAGACCTGCCTTGGTAATAAATAAAAATAAAAAAGGTTTTTAGAACCATCTCTTTCCACTCCCTTTTTGTTCCGAGGTACAATCTAATGACTACTCTACCACATGCCAAACTAGCAGAGTTTAGGAGATTTGTAATCCTTGAAACTTTGCCTTTATTTATTAAAGTCAAAATGATTTATTCAGCAACAACTCCAAGAGTTTTACAAGAAACAGCAAGAGCAGTTACACCTTCAGCTTTTGCAGCAGCAGCAACAACAGCAGCAACAGCAACAGCAACAGCAGCAGCAACAACAACAGCAACAGCAGCAACAACAGCAACAGCAGCAACAACAGCAGCAGCAGCAGCAGCAGCAACAGCAACACCCAGGAAAGCAAGCAAAAGAGGTAGACCTGAAAGAGATTGTCTGTAAACCACCCCTGGGACCTGGCCAGGGGAGGCAAAGAACTATGACTACTGCCACACTGCAGAAATAATGCAGTTTATCACAGCTGTAGCTGCCATGGCTCAGCGTTATGGAATTCTGGGATTTGCAGTTCTTTGAGATATTTAGCCTTCTCTGTCAGAGAGCTCTGGTATCACAACAAACTACAAATCCCAGGATTCCATAGGAGGAAGCCATTATAGTTAAAGTAGTGTCAAACTGCATTATTTCTGCAGTGCATCAGCAGCCTATGTTTTCTGGGATTTTGTTTTGTTTTCATTAGAAGCTGTTAGTAATTAAATAGCTCCGGGACAGTCCACACAGTCAGTTTGATCCTCGTATGTTGTTCCATTCCTTTACAGAATGTCTGCTGTGAGCCAAGCTCTCAATGCATGTAGTCTTGTTTCTTACAGATGGTTCCTGTGAGCGCTGAGGCTGAAAAGAAATGCTCTGTTGCTATTGCAAAAATCTCCACAAGGAAGCGACAGCTGTATCCATGGAGATTCTGGTTCATAGAAGACATTCTCTGCTTAAAAATGTCCTTGGGGATCACAGCATGGAGACAAAACTGACCTTGTGAAATGGCCTATAGAACCAGTGAGATGATCAGATAGATATAGATAGACAGACAGACAGACAGATTACAGACAGATAAAATATGATCCAATGAATAGTTGAAAGATTACATAAGCTTGAGAGCTACATTGAACTCCTGGTCACCAGGCAATGCCCCCCTCCTCAGTTAATCAGTCTTCTAAATAGTCTTTTTGCTTAAAGATGGATTCTGTATAATTTGGATTTTGTATTGCCATCACTATTTTCTTGTATTATCTAATTTAACCAGTTCTTTATTTCTGTGTCTATGGTATTGGTACTATTACTGGCTTTTTCATGTTGAAGGGAAGTACATATATGTTTTCTGAAGGCCCAGTAGCAATGGAAGCAGAAGCTCACACCTCCCCTTGTTTGCAATTATGGGATCTGAGGGTTACCATCCAGTTCTGCTGTCCTCTAATGTTCACCAAGGAATACAGTTTTACAATGATCAAATACATCGGCAAGCAAAGTACTGATTATCAAGTATACATAAGGAAGGTTAAGCTGATGAAAGATCCTGACTTTTCTTTATGACATAGGACAGGGATCATGCAAATTTAGTCCATTATTTAGAAAAAGATAACAGAGGGTGGAGGAGAAGGGGGAAATGGGCACAGATTTTGAAGTCTCAGACCCTGATTAATGAACTGCTACTGTATGTTTGGAGTGGTGAGTCGAAAGTTACAATTTGATGTGCTCATAAATCAACCTGACAAGCCAGCTTCTCAGGTCTAGCTTGCACTTGTCAGCAAACTGCATCAACTATAAACATAATACAAACAAAACATGTTGAAGTACTTAAATTGATCAGCAGGTATCGCAGACAATGTCTTGTAGCTGCCCATTATGCAAACGTGCAGGAAACAGTTCTGACCTCCCGAGGCTTTGTTTCTGTTTGGATTTGTGAATAGAATTTCAGACAGCCATCAACTATGGAATAGAAATTGCTCCCTTATTTCTCTTGAGGCTCAGGGCAATCCACATGACTTGCTCCATTATGCAGTCTGTTTTCCAGTGAGCGCATCAGAAGTTTCTCTTTTCCCCAAACTAAAAAAGGAAAGGTCTTCCACAGACGCTTGTCTTTCTCTGAAGTGTGACTACATCCTTATACCCTCCTGAGCCTAAAGAACTCCAGTTTGTCTTGTAATGCCTCACAAAATTGGGAGTTATGCTTTCCCCTTCTAATAGGGCACATCTTTGCCTTGAATATAATTCTGATTTTTTTTTTTTAATATATTCCAGCACGAGCAGCAAAGGAGCTAACAGGCCAGTAAAATGAAGGCTACATCCCAGTTTACTAATAGATCACTGGAGACTTCATTTATGGGCCACTGCGGATCATACTTATTCAGTTGGAAAAACAAGAGTGCCTTTGAATCACAGTCTGTTGTAAAGAGTTATACTTTTAGCCTAGATAAATTTGTTATCATCTATCATGAAGTGTGATTCCCCCCTCCTTTTGAAACAGCTGTTACCTGCTTTCTTCTGACCTTTTCCTGAGAAAGAGTGTGAAGAGCATCTTGTCTATTTCCTCTCACAACTCAGTAATTTGTGATAAAATAAACCACCTTTTTTCAAGGAGGGGGAACCCAATATTGCAAATGACATTGTTATTGAACAAGAAAAATAAAAGGGGAGACATGTGTTCAGCTGACTTGTTCCATCTAGATTTTGCAACCTTCATGGTAGCTTTTGCTCTTCCCTAGATTTGTTGTTTTCTTTTGCAGCAGCAGCAACAGCAACAGCAGTTGGCAGCCCAGCAGCTTGTCTTCCAGCAGCAGCTCCTCCAGATGCAGCAACTTCAGCAACAGCAACATCTGCTGAACCTTCAGCGTCAGGGACTCATTTCCATTCCACCTGGCCAGTCTGCTCTTCCTGTTCAATCGCTGCCACAAGGTAGATACACAGCATATGACATTACCTCCTTCTCACTCACACATTCCTTTTGCTTACGCTCCCTTGTGTCCTCCGCTCTAGTCTTTCAGTGCTTTATTATTAAACCAATGTGTGTATATGTGTTTGTGTGTTGCTATTTCACGCCTTTATCTTGTAGTCTGCCTGTATGGACAGTGTTGGGGAGTGGGGGGGTGTTCATGTTTTTACTTTAGTGGCTTTTACAGGGGAATTCTGCATTTGTGTTGTCTTTCCTACTGGAAAAAAACTGCAGCTATTAGAAAAAGGACTGGTGACAGCATCACATTTCAAACCTCAAAAGTATTGCAGAAACCAGACATCGTGTGTATATAACCCATACATTTGAACATAAATGAAGCAAACAGGAAACAAGCTAGAATTCTGAGACTTGTTGTATCCCTATCATTATTGTTGATGTTGTGTGCCTTCAAGTTGTTTCCAACTTATGGTGACCCTAGGTGAACCTATCACAGGGTTTTTTGAGGGATGAGAGTGGTAGTCCCTGTATCATTTAGTACCATTGAGCAAAAGAAAGCGAGATGACTCCAAAATTAGGGTTAAACTGCTAAGGCACTTCAACACTATGATATTAATGAGAGTGGCATTGCATGTGTGCTTTTTGGCTTCCTCCTCTTTATTCATGTTCTATCATGTAGATATCACATCCATGACAGAAGAGTGCCACATCTCCTTGAAGAGAAGTGTCCACTTAGTCTGACAGCAATAAAAGTTCCTGATTTCCTCTGTGCAAATTCACTCCTCTGGATATAGGTAGTAATATACTCCTTCCATTAGCAAGACTTAACTGTGTAATGGCTATAACCTTTAGGTAAAACTGTCGGCATATACATGGTCAGACTGTTTGTCCATCTAACATAGTATCATCTACTCACACTCTGTGATTGTTCCCCAAGGTCTCAGGCTGAGGCTTTTCATATGTCCCGCTACCTAAGATCTTTGTGGCTTAAGCTGTTGGGGATTCAGCCTAGAACCTTTAACCATGTTATGGTTAAATGTAACCATTTATGTAACCTTTCAGTAACACTGAATTGAATTCATCTTTCAGATAATAATCACAGCTATTTGTTGCCAATGTAATAATTTGGAACAGCCATCACTCAATAGCAGTCCTTTTGCTTTGGTATGGAGATGGTACCAAGTTCAGGGCCCCAGAGTCCACAGCCTGTGTACAGTAGCAGCCCCGCACCCACTGATTCACCTTTCATGGATTCAAATATCCACAGATGGCAATGGAGGGGTGGGTGGGAAGGGGAGGGAGGGAGGAGGTGAGCTCCCAGGGGAAGTTCCAGAGCCCGCCTCTCCCTCCCTTCTCTGAGGTGCAGGCATGGTTTGCAGGAGGCGGGGAAGGGAGGGGTCAAGCTCGCCTCTCCCTCCCTTCTCTGGGGTGGGTTCTGATGTAGCAGACAGGGGAGGGAGGGAGGGAGGGGTCAAGCTTGTCTCCCTACTCCGGGGTGGTGGTTCTGGCCTGGCGGCCCAACAGGATGAGGATTCCGGTGCAGTGGAGCTGGCAGGTGAGGGAGAGAGGAGGCGAGCTCGCCTCCTTTCTCCCTTTTCCTTGGGGGGGGGTGGTCCAGCAGCACGGCATGGCTGGAAGAGGTAAAGGGAGAAGGTAGCAGCAGCAAGAGTGTTTGCTATTATCCGCAGAATTCACTATCCACAGTGGGGCCTGGAACCAATCACCTGCGGATACGGGGCCCTACTGTATAACCAGTGCATGAATAATTGAAGCTGGGTCTGCTCTCAGTAGACAACTGAAGTTGGTAAAAAGCAGGACATCCACATATTGGTGAAAAATATGCACCCAAAGCCTGAAGATGACTTTCCTCTGTAGAAAGTCCCTCTCATGTTAAATAACATGCAAGACAAGATTGACAAATCTTTCCTAGATGAGGCATGGGGGAATGGACTGCACATGCCTCAGGGCCATTTTTAGGACCCCTTTATCATTCCTATAAAACAGAAGGCCTATTATGGCCTAAAATGATCCAAGTAGGCAAAAAATGTGGCAAAATCAACCTAAAATTGACTTCAAAACAATATTGAAAGGTTTTTTAAAAGTTTGCAGAGTATGCTTCCTTCTGAGCTCCCATAGAAGGCTAGTGCATCCCCACTTCCAGCTATTGGAGTTGTCCATCCCTTCCATAGACCAGAGAGGTCCAGGAGAAGTATCTTTGGAAACCACCTAGCCACATAAGAATCATATCTTGTTTGTTTGTTTGTTTAAATATTTACATCCTACCCTCTATATAAATAATATTTACATCCTACCCTCTATTTAAAGATATTGGCAGTGTTCAGTAAAATAAAAGTAACTAATTTTAAAACAGTAAAAAGAATTTAAATTGGATAAAAGCAAATTAAACATTAAGTTAAAACATGTGACAGTTTAAATTCCGTTAAAACCATTTTAGACAATTTAAAACTATACACGTGTGTAGATATGAATACAATCCAGTTTTTAGTATAAAGTCATGTCTTTACATAGCTTTGAAATCACAGGAGTGTTGACTCCAATTGGGCCTTTGGGTGGGAAGAAGTATTCCACACTCAGTGGGCCACAGCAGAGAAGACCCTCTTTGCTGTGACCTACATCTTACCTTTATCCAAGGAAATATAAAGTGGCACTTCCTGCAAATATTACCTCACGGGAAAGATGCTTGTGGTAAATCCTCTCTCTGTGGGCCTACTTGATGAACTGTTTCGACAGTATGAGAACTCAGTATGTTATTTTTCTGAGTTTTTATAAGAACTCACTATGATCTGAATCCCTTTAGCCATCACCATTTCCCGTAAAAGCTAAACATGTAGCAGCTGCTTAAAGCCCTGCCTCCTGGGAAATAAAGTTATCTGAATCCATGTAAATGTTCCTCTAGGATGGGTAGAAGTCCTCTAGGAGTTGTTTTTGTCATTGTGTGCCTTCAAGTTGTTTCCAACTTATGGAGACCCTAAGGTGAACCTGTCATGGGATTTTCTTGGCAACATTTGTTCAGAGGGGGTTTGCCATTGCCTTCCTCAGGCTGAGAGAATGTTACCCGCACAAGGACACACAGTGGGTTTCTGTGGCTGAGTGGGGATTTGAATCCTGACCTCCAGGGTTCTAGTCCAACGCCCAAACCACTATACCATGCTGGCTCTCTTCTAGGAGTACCAAGATAAAAATCAGGTTGTGTTGTCCTGGCCCCAGAGACATCCATGGAAGGGATGCAGTTGTATAGCTAATAGGCTTATTTTAATTCTCTGTAGGAAAATATACTATGGAGAAAAACAAAAACAACAAACTCAATAAAACACTGTTGGCTTGTTAGATGGACACATTTTCAAGCAGCATAATTTGGGGGACACCTAGCCACTATCTTACGTAACAGAGGAGTATTAGCTTGAACTGGCGTGTGTAACTCTATATGTTAGGAACTGGGATGTCACTTCACTAAGTGACAGCTTCTCTTCCATTAGCAGCAGCTTGCATCCTTAAGACAGTGTCTGGTAAAATCAAATGTGCCACTCTTCAGCCAGATAAGAAAGAAGACATCTAATATATTGTAACATTATTTTCCTATGTATTGTTTCTGCACCTCAGTAATTATGGAATGAAGGATAGATCACCTGCATTTGTCCAGCCCTAAGTGAATGAATGGGAAGATTTAACAGCAGACAAAACCCAAACTGATTCAGGCTGATTCTGAGAGATTCAAGAGATATCTAAATCAAAGCAGGACTCGTATAGGTTGACCAAATCTCAATCTGAATGTTCATTCCTAGTGTGGATTCAGTTGGACACAAAGACACTAACAGGTTATTGCCCAAAATTGATACATTTCCCCTTTCCCACCCCACACGTATATGGAAACACAGGGAGGGGAGGGACGAGTGTTTTGTAACTACCATATATTCCAGCGTATAAGACGACCCCCAACCTTCGCAGTTAAAATATAGAGTTTGGGATATACTCGCTGTATAAGATGACCCGCCTCTTTAGCTGGCAAGGGTCTACCCAGCCAGCCAGCGAAAGCTCCGTGTTTCCCCTGGCAAAGCAGGAGAAACACAGAGCTTTCGCTGGCTGGCTGGGTAGACCCTTGCCAGCTAAAGCTCTTCCATTTCTCAACTCGCGAGGAACTCCTCACAAGTTGGAAAAGCGAAGAGCTTTAGCTGGCAAGGCTCTCCCTAGCCATCCAGTAAACAAGTATCTTTGTGGAATCTGTCTGTTTACCATTTTTTCAGGGCGGTTTCTACCTCTGGAATGTTTCTGGCAAACATACAACTAGAATGGAGACCTACCAGACTGTCAAGGATAGTGGACACTGTTTCATCCTGCCAGTCTAAAAGAGGCTTGAGCATTTCCATTTGGGAGTTTCCTTTTCCAGAAGTAGTTAAAGTGGAGGAGGTTGGATGTCTCAACAAAATCTTTGGGAACCTGGTTTCTCACCAACCTTTTAAAAGATGGAACTTTTTCTCATGCATGAGAGGTTTAAAAACACTCTCTAGCTTTTGTGTCCCTGATGTCTTTTCAGCTAATCCTTGGGGTGAGGGTGGGGATGGCTGGGAGAGAAATAAATCCCTCAGGAAAATCCCTTGCAATTCCAGTAATTACTGGAGAGAGGACATGCTCATGAGTATTTCAAGGGTTTTCAAAGTCCAATCTATATATGTAATATTTGACACATGCAGCCACTGTTTTCAGGATTACACTTGGGATATCACTGCATGTGATCAACCAGAATCACTGCTTTAAGGGTGCAGAAGTCTGTGGTGTTGTCTCTATTGTGAAAAGAATCTTTACCTTCTATGGGAATACAAGCATCCTTTAAAATTCTCCATTCGAACTTGTCCTTGATTAGAAATTGCATTAGTTGTGGTGCCTTAAGGGCAAAGCAGATCTGTATGGCTGAAATCTCTGGGAGTTTTATGGAAGCAAGTGAAATAGAAAAAAACACTTTCATCAGTCTGCTGTCCATTGTTTCCTCTGAGCTCACTGCCTGAGAAAGGGTTAAAGACTGGGCTTTGTGAATTAGATACCGTATATTACGGCATATAAGACGACCTTTCAGACATAAAAAATATCATCCAAAATCAGGGGTCAACTTATACACCGGATACACTTTGCTTCACCCCGCCATCCGATCTCCTGCCTCTTTGCTCCCTTCGCAAACGGAGCAAAGAGGCAGGAGATTGGGCTGGGGTGTGTGTGAGGCAAAGTGTTTGCCGGTTCATTCACCCCCCCTCCTCTGCCTTCTCCCCCTTTGGGGAGGAACTGAAGACAGAGGAGGGGGGAGAACGTTGCGGGTTGCTGCGGGCGCCCCCACTCCCCCATCTTCATTTCCTTCCAAAGGGAATGAAGACAGAGGAAAGGGGGGGCGGATGAGGCAAACAGGGCATTTTCGCTCCTTTCCTCCACCTTCCTGGAAAGTGGAGGAAAGGGGCGAATCTAGCGGTTTGCCACGGCTGCCCCCGCTTCCCCTGTCTTCATTCCCTTCCAAAGGGAATGAAGACGGAGGAAAGGGGGGGGATGAGGCAAACAGGGCATTTTCGCCCCTTTCCTCCACCTTCCTGGAAAGTGGAGGAAAGGGGCGAATCTAGCAGTTTGCCTCGTCCGCCCCCTCTTCCCCCGTCTTCATTCCCTTATTATATTGCATTATAAAGTACTGCAGCATTGGTTCTGCCAGAATGTGACAACACGGGAGCACGGAATGCATGTAATAAGCTTGACTACTCCTGGAAAGAGTAGTCTGTTCTGTTCCAAGCACTTGATTCTTCATGTCACTGGTACAATTCCTTAGAGTAGGGCTTTCATTGGCGTCAACTTTCAGAAGCATCAATGCAGTCCTATCGACATTGTCTGAAAAGTGAGCCCCGCTAAGGCTACAAAAATTGACTTGCTGACCCAATAAGGACCAGTCTAGTCCAAATTTCCAACCAGATGCTTCTGAGAAGTACTGTATGCATGTGGCAATAGCGAAGAGGCAGGAGATCGGGCGGGGCTGGTGGTGAAGCAAAGTGTTTGCTGGTTCATTCGCCCCATTCCTCTGCCTTCTCCCCCTTTGGGGAGCAACTGAAGGTGGACGAGAGGGGCAAATGTTGCAGCTGGCTGGCTGGCTGGCTGGGAGAGCCTTGCCAGCTGGTCCTGTTCTCTTTCCCAACTCATGAGGAGAGCCTCATGAGTTGGGAAACAAAGAGGATCAGCTAGCAAGGCTCCCCCAGCCAGCCAGCCAGCCAGCCAGCCAAATTGGGGGTGATGGTCTTATATAGTGAATATATAGCAAATTCGATATTTTTACTTGAAAATTGGGGGGTCGTCATACGGCGGAATATACAGTGCCTTGCCTTTGAGAGACAGTTTTTCTCTGGGACCATTTAGTGCATGCTTCTTTGCTTTTCAGATTAGCCTCCTTGGTCTGGCAATTGCTCCAATTCCCTTAAATGGACAGTGCTTAGAATTGAAGTCACGAGGGCAGGATCCTTTCTGGATACTGTGTGTGTTTTCTGCAATGTGTTTCCTCAACTGGGGAGTGACTAAACTGCTATCTGGAGTGGTCCCAATGCAAGATGTCTGTAAGGGACTCTCTTTGTGTTCCCTCAGTTGGGGTTCTGCTGGGGGAGCACTTAAATTGGGAGGCAGAGCAAGTAGCTTCAGACTTCCCAGTTCAGGAGATTTCATTCCATTGACGCTAGTACAGTCATCCCTTCACATTTGCAGGCGTTAGGTTCCCCAGACCCCCGTGAATGTGAAAAATCCGCGAATAACAATTGCCCTCCCCCTCCCCCACCAAAGCAACCACAGGGCCTCGCTTTCCCCCGCCTCCCCCTCCCTCCCCAGGCCTTCATGAGGCCTCCGGAGCATCTCCGGAGGCCCCATGATCGCCTCCCCAGCCCTCCACACCCCCTCCCCAGGCCTTCATGGGGCCTCTGGAGCGTCTCCGGAGGCCCCATGATCGCCTCCCAAGCCCTCCCCACCCCTTCCCCATGATCCCCTCCCCAGCCCTCCCCACCCCTTCCCCAGGCCTTCATGGGGCCTCCGGAGCGTCTCCAGGGGGCCCGTGAAGCCTCCCCGGCCCTCCCTGCTCCCTCCCAAGGCCTTCGCGGGGCCTCCAGAGGATCTCCAAAGGCCCCGCGGAGGCCTTCCCAACCCTCCCCGCTCCCTCCCAAGGCCTTCGCGGGGCCTCGCAAGGCCCCGCGGAGGCCTCCCCGGCCCTCCCCCCTCCCAAGGTCTTCGCGGGGCCTCCAGAGGGTTTCCGAAGGCCCCGCGGAAGCCTTCCCAGCCCTCCCCCTCCCTCCCAAGGCCTTTGCGGGGCCTCCGGAGGGTCTCTGAAGGCCCCATGGAGGCCTCCCCGGCCCCCCCGCTCCCTCCCAGGGCTTTCACGGGGCCTCTCGAGGCCCCGTGTCATGGTTTTGGGGAGCCCGGGGGGCCTCCAAAACCGCAAATAATCAAAACCGCGAATGTCAAGTTCGCGAATGTGGAGGGGCAACTGTATTCCCACATTACAAGGGAAGTGTTGGAGTGTGTGTCATTAGGCAAGCCTGTGTTTTCATGTGTTGCAAATGATGGTGCCACTCTCTCAGCTTCAAAACTACACTGTGAGATCTGGCATGGTGGAGTCTCCAGTTTCAAAACCAGGATGGCATGAATGTTCTAGCATTTTCTCCAATGTTTCTCCTAAGTCTCCCTGTGAGTATAATCTCATAGGCTCTGAAGGCGTATGGGGCACATCCACATTTAACAGCCCCTGGGAGATCAGTTTAAACTGAGGATTGTGGGGTATGGCCACCTGATTCCTTTATCTGTATCTCCCTCTCTTCCCTACTGTGTCTGTAGTGTGAGGAAATGCTCTCTGAACAGCTTGTCTGGTTGGGGGGGCGGTGTAATCCAGCCCCTTCATTCCTCATTAAGGAGTGGGTGGAGATTAATCTTTCAGTCCTGCAGCTTCCAAAAACTGCTCTGTATAACAGCGAAAGTTCCGCGTTTCCCCTGCTTTGCCAGGGGAAAGGTGAAGTTTGGCTAGCTGGGGGAGCCCTGCTAGCTGATCCCATTCACTTTCCCAACTCACGAGGAGATCCTCCAGAGTTGGGAAAGCAAGGAGGATCAGCTGCAAGTCAAAGTTTGCCTAGCTGGCTGGAGAGCCCTGCCAGCTGATCCTGTTTGCTTTCCCAACTCACGAGCAGATCCTCCTGAGTTGGGAAAGCAAAGAGGATCAGCTGCATTTCTCTGCTTTGCCAGGTGAAAGGCAAAGTACGGCTAGCTGGCTCGAGGAGTCCTGCCAGCTGATCCTGTTCGCTTTCCCAACTCAGGAGGATCTCCTCGTGAGTTGCGAAAGCAAAGAGGATCAGCTGCATTTCCCCTGCTTTGCAGGGGAAAGGTGAAGTTTGGCTAGCTGGCTGGTGGAGCCCTGCCAGCTGATCCTGTTTGTTTCCCAACTCACAAGGTTCCCTGAGTTGCTTCCCTGAGTTGGGAAAGCAAAGAAGATCAGCTGCATTCCCCCTGCTTTGCCAGGGGAAAGGCGAAGTTCGGCTAGCTGGCTGGAGGAGCCCTGCCAACTGATCCTGTTCGCTTTTGCAACTCACGAGGAGATCCTCCTGAGTTGGGAAAGCAAAGAGGATCCGCTGGCAAGGCTCCCCCAGCCAGCCAGCCAGCCAAACCGCTACATTTCCCCCTCTCTTCCGCCTTCAGTTGCTCCCCAAAGCGGCGAATGAACCCACTTTGCCTCACCCCTCACCCGATCTCCTGCGTCTTCACTCTGTTTGCGAAGGGAGCGAAGAGGCAGGAGATCGGGCAGAGGGTGAGGCAAACTATATCCGGCTTATAAGATGACCCCCCCCCCAAGTTTTGAGGGTATTTTTCGGTGTTAAAAAGTCATCTTATACACCAGAATATACAGTAGTACCTCTAGATTCCAATCACATGACTGGCTTAGCAGGGCTCTCCAAACCCAGCGCTTCTTGGAAGGAATGTGGACATAATAATATCATAGGACTGATCCAGTGTTCAAAGTTTTTGCTAGGCCTCTTCCACACAATCAGGAACTTCAAAAGTTTTGGTGGAGTGTGTGGCATCTGGGACAGAATAGCATTGGGGGCTTGCTTGGAAAGTGCTGGGTGTTCAGATCCTTCTGCCTCTGCCAGTGTATGCTTGGTGTCCATTATCCACTCTGTCCTATTGCAAATTCTGTGACTTTCATGCCAAGTTTGGGGAGAGGGTAGTATCTTAAACTGTTTTTCTCCCATACATTTTAACTTCCTAACTGTTCCACATAACCTGAGATTGGTTGGTGCGCATTCTAGAGAATCAAGTGGAAAGGCGTATTTTCTTTTTTCTATGATAAAAGTGTTGGAGTTTCAATTCCATATGAAGATTCTTATATAAATATTATATTACTGTACCATCTATAAATATATTATATAATATAAATATTATATTACTGTACCATATTTGTTAGTTAGAGTTTGGTATAATGTTGCTGTTTATTGTGAACAACTTCCACATTTATCAAATACATTTTACTCATCGTTGTTATGTACATAAAATGTCTAGTTTCTCAAAGCAAATCTCCCAAAGTCAAAAAGATTATTTGAGCCTCCTGAAGTGCAACTCAGATTTGCACTTTGGGCTGGGGGCTGAGAGCACAGTGGCTGGCTGATGGGTGACACGGGGGAAGAACATGGGCCTGTCATTATTTTTTCCTTCTCAAGGAAGCTTCTGTCTCTTTTGACCACCAAGTAATTTCAGTTGGATAAAGTATGCTGCTGCCTGACTTTGTATTTACATGGGATGTTCTCTGCATGTTGGATGGGAGACAGACAATCTCAGCATTAACATATCACAGTTGCTAGCCTCAGTGAATGTATGAATCATGGCAGTGTGTTCAAAAAAGATAGCATATACTCTGAATTCCCACCAAAAGGTTCATAGAACTTATTTACTGTGAGCTAACATTAAAGCTTACATTCTTTACAAAAAATGCCTTTTTAAGTATACTTATATATTAGTACAAAACTTCATATGAGAAATACATCAATTGGCATACGTACAACCCAGTACAATAATAATTTGCCCTGGCAGGTTATTTATGAGGAAGAGCTAGAAAGTTTGACAGTATATTTTGGTTTGTGAATGCTATGGAATAATTAAAAGAACCCATTCTTACACTTGTTTTACTTTGCTTAGCATTATTGACTTGAAATTAGTTTTAAGAAAATCTTCCCTCTCATGCAATTAATATAATAATTTTCCACCTTTATAAATGTTTTGTACTCACCAAGGCCAAAAGAGGAGGGGACCATCATTTCTCCCATTTTTTTTCTTTAAACTTTTAAAAGTGTAAAGCCTTGTAAGGTGTAATGGCTGGATAGCTGGGAAAACCGACTCTCAGCCATGCTTATTAAATGTATTATTTTAATGCAAAGGTGTCTGAAAAGAGTTGTATGGAGAGGTTTGATTAGTAATCCTTGGATCATTGTCAAACTACTTAATTAGGTCTTCTGGAAATGACTTTCATGTTGCAATTAAAAAAATAAGCAGGGAAACTAATGTTTGGCTAAGGGTTTAGCAGAGCAAGACACAATGTAGCCCTATTCAGGCATTCAGCATAAGGGTTAAACCAACATGCAAAGGGGGAAAGCCCACTAGCCCTGCTCCCTTTGTCCTTACTCTACTAACATGAAGAGTGAGGGTCCTGAAGAGGAGTCTCCTCTGTTTATGGGGGCTCTCCAACCAAACTAGAAGCCTTAAAAATCAGGATTGTGGTTCTGTGGAGAACTTCCATTGGTACCTCTTTCAGAATGCTCACTTTTCACATGAGCAGTATGCTGACAGAGAGGACAAAGCTACTGTACTTCTCCTCTTTGTATGTTGATTTACCGGAACCTTTATGTTGAATGCTTCAGTAGAGCATATATGGGTTGATGCCTAGATTTAGGATATTCCTTTGTGTTTCGTTTTCCTGTAAAGGGTTATTTAAAATGTGCATCTTTGTTGCAATCAGATCTGTGTGCTTTTTCTGTTTCCCATTATGCTTTTGGTAAAGCAGTACTTCTAAAGAAGTTTCTGAACTCTGGATATATTTAGCCATGATTCAGAAACAAGAAATTGATTCCACAGGCAATGAAACTCTTATCCAATTCCCCCCCTCCCCATACCTGTTTTTCAAACAGTAGTTTGCCAGTTGTTGGTTGCAGCTTGTTCCCTTTGATCTTTGAACAAATGTTTTAAGAGAAAGCTTATTATGTAAACTGGTGACCTTTAATTGACTGTTTGTAACCCAAAAAGAAAAAACAGGCAAATTTACTCTATGCCAATAGAGGTAAAATGAAATTGTGCTTTACTACATGTTGATTGTGCTGGAAAAATTGGATCACCTTTATTGTTGGCCTTAATCCATTAATAACAGTGAGCTCATTATAATGAAACTTTTGCTTTGCTGTATTACTGGTGCTCTTTTTCATTTTATAGCTGGCTTAAGTCCTGCTGAGATTCAGCAGTTGTGGAAAGAAGTTACTGGAGTTCACAGTATGGAAGACAATGGCATTAAGCACGGAGGGCTAGACCTCACTACTAACAATTCCTCTTCTACTACCTCCTCTACCACTTCCAAAGCATCACCACCAATAACTCATCATTCCATGGTGAATGGACAGTCATCAGTTCTAAATGCAAGACGGGACAGGTAATGAGAATACTCATTCGCTTTTTCATCCTATAGAACTTCATGGGACTAAATCCAATCCTAATCCTGTTTAGAATAAACCCATAAAATGAAATGGGATTTGTTAATCACAGTTTATATAATACCTTTGATGTCAGTGGATCTACTCTTAAGTAGGACTAATGTTGAATTTACTTATGGCTCACACAATTAAAAACTTACTTCATTACTGAACGTAAGCAGTTGCTTTGAATGTATTTGATTTAAAAAAAATCAGAAACTATGATAAATCATAACCTTTTCCACTTTAGTTATGGAGTATGTTTGCAGTGACTATAACTTTTTTTTATGTAGCAGACTTTCAGTGATGATTATGAACAAATATTGAATTTTTGCAGACTTAATTTTTATTGCTGACTAGCCAGGGAAATAAAGAGACCAGACACAAGTACTGGGTTGAATGTGGGCCACTTTATTTTAATTACTAACCTATTTAAATTTTAAACCCCTGGGATGTGCAAAAGCAGGGAGCAACCTTCTCCCATGTTATCCTCATAACAACCCAGAGAGAGAATCTTTTAGGCTAAGAGAATATAAGTAACCCACTTTCACTTAGCAAGCTTCCTGAATGAATGTGGATTTGAATCTTACTCTTTCTAATCCATCCAATCATCATACTACACTGTTTTTCTTTCATTGTCTTTCATATTTCTCCTTGTCTAAGAGTTCTACGCAAAGTACATTGAAAATAATAGCAGTCATAATACTTTGTGGATTGGTGCCAGTGCTGAACACTGTAATGTTAATGGTAAATAGTGACCCATTGTTCAGACCCAAACTATGAACTACCAGTACACATTATGTTGGATCCAAAATATCTTACTGCATCTGAGAAATACCTTGCTCCAATGGGGGGTGGGCACCTTAGTTTCAATCTTTTTAAGTCAGTCAATTAATAAATCCCATTAGTTTCAGCAAAGCTTAAGCTACATTGCTAATTGCATTTGTGAGGGCATATGTCCTATTGAACTGAATGGGACACCAACTAAAATTATCTCCAACTTTCTTGTCCTCCTTCTCTCTATTTCTCCTTTCTGTTAGCCAAGGAACAACCTATGGTTTTGTTGTTGTTGTTGTTTGCCTGAGGATGGATAGAGTTCCAAGTAACAGCTAGACTGTATATTTTCAAAAGTTGGGCATCAACCACTGCTTGTTTGATTCTTCATCCCAGCAGTGCCTTGGACAGACTTGGGTGCAATGTGAAACTATTGCAACACCTAAACAGAATGTCTTCAATCTCCTGTATTTAGTCCCAATTTAGCATCCATGATTTCAGCATCAGAAAATGACAGGGAATTCAGCCCATGAATCCTAATTATACCATTTGCAAAATATCCAAAATTGGCGAAGTTGTTCTTCTTTGTGGTCTCTGTGCCCCAGACAATTGGAATTGGGATCTTGCGCATGTATAGATCAAACATGAAGTGTTACAGAGCTGAGTAGCTTTTTGGCACTAGCCTCGCCCTCCCAGGGCACCATATAAATAATGCCTGAAATCTACTCCCCTCAGTTCCTTTTCGTCTGTTGCTTGGGATGTGCTTGTTGAGTAGTTTTCTCATCTTTTCTAACTGACTTTGAACTGTTTTTCTGGGGTTTGGACACCTCTTCTCCTCGGATATTGATTTTTTGACTTGTATTTTTGAATCACGTTCTCGTCTTCTCCATCAGATTTGATGTTCCTGGACTTGCCTGGTATTTTGGCCTTGTATGGCCCTTTTCAAAACCTGCCCTTCTTTGGGGAGAAAAATCTCCCACTCAGAAAAATCTCCTCACAACCGCTGCCTTCTTTGTCTTGGAGATAGCCACAAAGTTACCTCCTGTGTCATCTGCAAGGGTTTTACTATCCAAGCACACAAAAACAAGTTCTCCTGGCTGCGGACTCACCTTTGGGAACAATCCCTCCGGGCTGCTGACATCACTGTGCAAAACTGTCCCATCATGGACCTCTGGGCGGTAAACTCCTTTATTCAGTGCAGAAAGTTCTGCATGGTCACACTAGCCACCATTCTCCCTCTACTAAAAAAGGGAAATTAGTTCACTTTCACAGAACTTCGGGACACGTGTTTTCATATTCAAATCCACCCAAAATACCGCAAATTCCCATGCTTCACAGTGGGCTCTGACCTCTACCAGTACAAGGCCCTGCCCTTCGGCCTCTCAACAGCCCCAAGGGTATTTACCAAGGTCATGGTGGACACCGTTTCTCACCTCTGCACAAAGGGCATGCACATTTTCCCATACCTGGCCCTGGCAGCACCATCCAGGGTCACCCTTCAACATGCCGTCGTCACCACTCTGCACCATCTAGCACAATTAGGCCTCTGCCTCAACCTGACAAAGTCACGCCTCCTTCCCACAAAGACACTTCCCTTTATTGAGGACACTCTGGGTTGTGTGTTCCTCCTCCCCTCTTGGGAAGAAACACTAACCCACCTAATTCCCCACGTCTTATGTCATTGTTCCATGCCGGGTCTTCTCATCATGCGCCTCTTAAGCTACATGGCCGCCGCCACCATGGTGGTCCCCCACACCAAATTCAGGACACATGCACTTCATCTGTGGTTCCTCCAAGAGTTCCGCCTGGACCACAACTCTCCCAACAAATGACTACTACTGTTTCCATCAGTGTGCCTTTCCCTTCTCTGGGGGCTTCACCCCACCCACCTCTGCAAGGGCATGCCTTTCAGACACTGTCACTCCACTGTGATGGTGACATCCAACTCCTCTCTCCAGGGTGGGGCACTCATTTCAACAATTCCACCGTCCAGGGCTCCTGGTCCCCTCACCTGCATCACATGCACATGCCTTGGAGATGCTAGCAGTACTGAACACACTCAAGGTCTTTGCGGATTTTGTTCACCATTCTGTGATCCAGATTATGTGTGACAACTCAACCACTGTCCACTACATAAACAAACAAGGCAGTACCCACTTGTCTGTGACTCACACAACTAGAATAGTTATTTAATACTTTTCAGCAGTAGCTCTGCCCATGCCAACGTTTCCCTTCAGTGTCCCCCTTCATTTACCTCATTTCCTTTTTCTCCACCACACTAGCAGTATCTAGGAGCTTTCTCTCTGTGCTCAATAGCTCTTTTCACAGTTTTTGACTATGGTTAGGCTCTGGATTTCTCTTTTGAGCTGATTTCTGGTTGCGATTGACTCAGACTCTTTTTTAGACTTTGTTTTTTGGCTGAATTTCTCTTGCATTTGACTCGGACTGCTCTTGGACTTTGTCTGTCTGCTTCCTTGGCTTTGTCCTACTACTCTTATTACTGGCTATGCCTCTGGTCTGTTGACAACTCTGTTCTCTGCTTGACAATTTTGTTCTGGAAGGAAGCCATGGTTCCTCTGGCTTCCTTCAAACAGTGTATGGAGTGTGCGGCCAAGTTGCCGGGTTCCAATGGGCATTCCCGGTGTCTTCTATTTCTGGGTAAGTTGCACAATGTCTCCTCTTGCCTTCACTGCAAGGCATTCACCCCCACACCCATAAGAACTGGTTATCATGCCTGACGGCTCTTTTTTATGAGCAGGCTTTGAAGCCATCTGTGCCACTTTCTACAATGGTCTTGATGCTACCAAAGGATTCAGGCGAGTCAGCACATAGTTGTTCTCCAACCTGCAATAGGGCTCATACCAGTTCCTCGAGCCCTGACAAATGCCATCATCTGGACTCGGCTACTCAACCCGACCCCTCGAACCTTTGGTTCCTTTCTGCTCTGCCTCAGCCGAAGACCGCTGTCTGAATGCCAAGAGAACAAGAAAAAGTAGAAGAGGCGTACCAATCGCTCATCTGGACACGGGTCCTCACGCCACTCTACTGTACCATCTGTCACTTCTGTGGTCTGTGTCCCAACCCCTCTCCGGGATTCCTCTCCTACCAGTTTGGTCCAGATAGTCAGTGTGGACATGGCTTCAATCTCCGGGGCAGGATAATTGAATTTCCACCTCAAAAAACCCCTCTGGTTTGGCATGCACCTGCCCTGGCAGTTTCTTGGGGAAAGTTTCTCGAGTTCCATGACGTTGGGGTCACCGGCTTTCCCCACCAGGAGATAGTGGGTTAACCACTTTCTTAATCAAGGTCATCTTCTCTGCAGCAATCCAGGTAGAGGTCTCCGTCCCTGAGGGGTCCACTGCATCTTCCCTGATTGGAACACAAGAGTTTCCTTGGGGCACATGTTGCAGCTCGGGACGAATCTAGGGATGATTGATCCCGTTCATTAAACAGTAGCGCAACCCCAAGACAAGTGGAGGAGTGGTATAAAGAAGTTTGGAAAATGACAATAAATGATAAGTTAACATGTAGAATTAAAGTAAGAAGAGGATGTTGGAAAGTAAGTGATATTGATAAAATTTGGAAAGTATTTGTTAAAAAAGTATTACAGACAAAAGATGGGAGGTTACCTCCATGAGAAGAAATGAGATTCTGGAAAGATTGGGTAAGGGATAATGGCTCTGGTGAAGGGGAGCACTGGGGGGGGTAGGGGAATTAATATTCTTGAAAAGAATCATAATAAAGAATCTATGTTTTTTTTAAATTAGTTAATAGAAAAATTGTGATGTTTATGGTAATATTATGTGTTATACTAAATAAGTATTGATTGGTTATTATAATGTATGATGATAAAATTAATAAAATTAATAAAAAAGTGAAAAGGGATGATCGATACCCTCTTCGTACCATCCCTTCCATGATGAACTCTACTTTGACAAAATGAGGGTATACTATATTGTGGAGGAGGATAGAATCTACGACCCACCCCCCCGGCACACCTGGATCCCCTGGACTTCTGCCCCAGAGCTCCCCACTAACTGGGTAGGTCCTTCGCCCAATCCGATTCAGATTTGCCCTCTTGAACCTGCTTAGCCTGTGTTGAAGGATGAAATGATTCAGGTTATGCCTCAGCACCCTGCACCTGAACCCTTGGGTCCTGTTCCAGATTGCCGTCCTCCAGTCCCTCCTTGAACACACTCACTCCACCCAGACCAACAGGAACAGAGTAGATCCCCTTCACCTTCTCCATCTACAGGATCTTCTTCATCAGACTTGCCTCGTTACCCATCTCCCCTTCTTGTCTGGTGGATGACAACTCTTAATCCCTGACCGATGATGTGAGGGCGTTTTCTGAACAGATGATCTGTTGTGCAAATGCCCTCGATCTTAAAACTGCCCAGAACAAATCCAACCCCTTAGATGCAATATATAGCAGGATCAAATTGAAGACCCTGCCAGTGGCAACCCTGCCTATTTTGCGTTCTCTTCTGAAGCTGTCCAGGGGCTTGTGGGAGACTCTTCTCACTTTCTTCTTGCCTCTACAGAGTGTCTGGTGACGAGACTGACTGGCTTCTGGAACACCCGAAGCCAAATTTGGTGATCATTGAAGCCTCTCAGTTTCGAGCCCTCCAGCACTCCCAGGTGTCCCCAGCTGACAAGAAAGGTCAGAGGTTGGACGTGATGGCAACGAAGCTATATTCCTCTGCTGCCCTCAGTTTCTGCATCTCTAATTACTCTGCGTGCATGGGGGCATATCAGCACATATTGTGGGACCGCATCTCTCCCTTCTTGGATTGTGTTCCTGATGAGGTAAAGCAGCTCACTCACGCCACCCAAGCTGAATCACAGCCATAGCTGTACAGCAGATCAATTCTTCCTGCCATGTGGCCAATTATTCTGCTAAATCCATTGTGGGCTCCATCACTCTCTGTCGGCACCCGTGGCTCCAATCTCTGGCCTGTCACCTCAGGTCCATACTACAATAGAGGATATCCCTTTCGACCACTTGGGCCTGTTCCATCAGTTGACGGACGAAAAGTTGGAGTTCACATAGAAGATGCAGAGCATGGCCAGAAAATATGACATGCCATTACAGTCCTCCTTCATGCCCTGGGGTTGCACCAGTTGGCAGGGGTCCATTTACTTGTGTCAGTGAGCTTTCAGCCCCTCGTCCTCCCACAGGTCGTGTTGTCCCTCGCAATCCTCTGTGTCCTCAGGTAAGTGTCAGTCCTCGGCATCCCACTTCCGCCAGCAGTTCAAGCTGTGAATGGAAAGAACAATCCAAGTGGTGCCTTTGACTTCTCCCATCTTCCATCTGTGGGTGCAATTCAGAGATCGCCTGTCCTTCTTTTATGAAGCCTGGCCAACAATTGGGTGTTGCAAATAATCCAGCAGAGTTACTCCATCGAATTTGAGGATTACCCTCCAACAGGCCTAATTCATGTAACACTTCCTTCCCCAGTCTTACTTGAGGGAGGTACAAGCCCTGCTCCAGAAGGGTGCTGTCAAACCAGTGTCCCCCCAGCTTTGATACTTCTGCTTATTCTCAAGGTACTTCCTCATGGCCAAGAAGGATGGAGGTCTTTGACCTATCCTTGACCCCTGAGTGGTGAAGCACTTCCGCACAGTCTCCCTGTTATCAATCCTACCTCTCCTCCAAAGGGGAATTTGGTTTGCTACCATCGATTTGAAGGACATGTGTTTCCATGTTGAGATTCAACTGTCCCAAAGGCAGTTTCTTGCCTTTCAGATTGGCGAGGATGCCTTCCAGTTTACTGTTCTGCCCTTCGGCCTGGCTACCACACGCAGAGTATTCACAAAGTATATTGCGGTGGTGGCAGCCTGGCTTCATCAGCAAGGAATCATCGCCCTTCCGTACATCGACAACTGGCTCCTTGGATTCCATCACCACAGTCACCTATCACCCAGAATCCAGATTCCATACACTGACTGCTCTCATCCATCAGTGCCGCAGGTCCCGTCATTTGCCTGCCCAGTCCGTTCAGGTGCTGTTGGGATGCATGGCAGCAACCACAGCTGTGACCCCCTTCATGAGGCTCCATTGCCATCCCCTGCAGTCATGGTTCCTCTCCACCTTCGATCCTCTACGGGACTTCCCAAGGAAGCTCCTAACCATGCCATGATTGGTTCAACAATCCCTGGATTGGTGGTTGGATCTGGTGAATGTATTTGCGGGTCTTCCATTTGAACCCCCACAACCTCAAGTCACCCTCATGACGGATGCCTCCTCCAGGGGTGGGCGGATTTTCTCGGTCGGTTCTCCGTCAATGACAACTGATCAGCGGAGGAACGCCAGTTCCATATCAAATTCTTGCAGCTGTTGGCTCGGCAGAAGGCACTGAGGTTGTTCGAATTCTTGGTTACCAGCAAGAATGACCTCTTTACAGACAATACGTCCGTAATGTATTATCTCAACAAGCAAGGAGGGACAAGATCATTCTATTTTTGACCACTCTAGAGATTTGGAACTGGTGCATACCAAAGAACATCTTTCTCCAATCTATTCACCTCTCCAGGGAGGACAACATTCTTGCAGATGGACTCAGCCATTCCAGTTCCTCAATTCACAAATAGAAATTTCACCGCTCAGTGGTCCTCTCTCTCTTCTGACGTTGGGGAACACCGACAGTCAACCTCTTCGCCTCAGCAACTAACAACCAATGCCAACAGTACTGCATGAGGTCCAGTGTGCAGGATTCCAGAGGGGACACATTTCTCTTTCAGTGGACTGGTCTCCTGCTTTACCTGTTAGCCCCATTTCCACTGCTCACATGGGTGATCTCCAAGGGCCGGTTTACACAGCAGATTTATTGTGGCAACTTGTGGTTTAATTATTTTCCGCAGCTGTGCCAGTCAGATTTTTTTTCTAATTATGTCGCTTTGAAGTTCAGACTTGAATAAGTATGGGGGGCGTGGCTCTGTGTGTCTCTGTAAATCTGCCTGTAAATGAACTCACTCCATAAAGCAGAGGGAGAGTAATCTCTCTGCTAAAAGACCTTGCTGCCATGCTGTGGATCACAAGTTTTTCCAGCTGCTCTCTCTCTCTCTCTCTCTCTCTTTCCCCCTCCCTCCCCCAAGCAGACAGAGAGAGAGGGAAAATAGCAGTTCAGCTTGCTACAGCCCTTTGTGAAATGGTTTCTCTCCCTCCCCCATGCACAGGATAAAAGTGACGAACGAGCTTTTACATACTTTCAAAACAGCAGAGAATGAGAAGGAATGCTCCCTGAAAGTTGTTGGGAATCCTTTTTTGAAGTTGTTGGGAATCCTTTTTTTTTTTTTTTTTTTTTTGCAAACTGGCTCGCAAAATAGCAAACAGGATTTTTGCAAGTTTCTTCTCTAATGGCTACTGTCTTTGCCTCCTCCCTGCCCCTCTTTTAAGCCCACCCCTGCATCATCAACCAATCACAATGCAGCTGTGCTTTAACCCTAGCGGAATGCTAGTTTACACTGCCAATAAAGCACTACATTGCAAATATTCCTGCAAAAATAGCGACATGCCCTGCCACGCTATATTTGGGTGTTTTACCTTCCCCCCTTCTGAATGAGGCGATGCTGTGCTGCGATCCATGGGAACTATGAGCTATCTTAGCGGTATATTTAGGGGAATATTTGCCCATGTAAACAACCCCCAAGTTGCGCCACAATGGGTCGAATGCTATCCCAATCACTCGATGGTGGCCCCAACACCATGGTTCAGGCTGCTACTCCAACTCGCATCACACTGATTCCTCCATCTTCCTCTCTGTCCCAACCTCCTGACGGTTCAGGGAGGGACAGTTCGACACCTGGATCTCGCCACCCTATGGCTGACAGGTTGGAGGATCTTACCTTGAACCCTCATTTGCATTCAGGACTGGCTTTGAATGCTTCTCTGGCTCATTTGCCTCCAGATGTTCGGGCATTAGTGAACGGCTCCCTTCATCTTTCCACCCACTGCTCGTAGTTTTACAAGTGACGTTTGTTACTTACCTGGCAGATCGGGGTCTCTCTTCAGTAGATTCTACTGTGTCGAATGTCCTTCATTTCCTTCTTCACCTTTCAGATTCAGGACTTTCATTTTCCTCTCTCAAATGCTACTTGCTGCGATTTCTACTGAATTCCAAGGTTTGGGTCGACCCTCTCCATTTCAGGGCCCTATTATTAAAAAGTTTTTTAAAGGTTATGTTAACCTTCACCTGCTTGTGATGGAACCCACCTCTGTGTGGAGCCTGGAACACATTCTCTCACAACTTTCCAAGCGCCCATTCGAACCCATGGCCATCAGATCTCTATCTCCTCTCCTGGAAAATGGCCTTCCTTGTGGTGGTGACATCAGCTAGATGTGCTGGAGAGTTGTGTGCTTTGTGCTCAGATCCACTTTACCTGGTCTTCCACAAACATAAGGTGGTACTTTGGACATGTCTTTCCTGCCTAAAGTTGTCTCCAGCTTCCACCTTAGCCAACCCATAGTTTTGCCTGTGTTGATGCAGAACCCATCTGATGACTTTGAGCATGCGTTCCTTGCCTTATATGTTCGCTGTGCTCTTGCGTTTACGTTCAGCAGACTGCTCCTCAGCACAAGATGAATCATCTTTTTGTCTGCTATTCTGCTTCCAGCTGTGGCTTGCCAGTTTCCCTGCAGCGCCTATCCAAATGGGTTGTCTAAGCTATCTCTCTGGTCTAGGATCTGTCTTGAAAGCTGCTCCCCTCTCGAATTCGAGCTCATTCAACAAGGGTGGTAGCTGCATCTGCTGCCTTTCTCTCTAGTGTTTCTTTGGAGAAAGTTTGCAAGGCAGCTATTTGGTCTAATCCTTTGACTTTTATCTCCAATTGCGGACTTGAAAACAGGTCTAGGGATGCTGCTGCTTTTGGGAGAGCTGTTCTCTTATCTACTTTGCAATATTTACTCATGTTTCATTGTTACACTGTGTCCTTGTCCTTTCTCTTCTGGTTGGACATGACAATCCCTCCTCCTGTGAAAAAGCTTACTAGTCTCCCAGTTGAGTAAGTCACAGAGACCACAAAGAAAAAGGACAAGTTGCTTACCTGTAACTTACCGATGTGGTTTTCAGTACGGAACAGGAATATCCGTGGGCGGCGGTTATTAAAACCACCACATTGACATGGACGGATCATTTCCTGGTCAAGACTGAACTAAGAGTCTCTTCCTGCCCTACCAGGGGTGGTGGACCCATTAGAATGATCCGCCCCCAAAGGCTAATGGAACCAATAGGATTCCAGAAAGGCTTGGAGGGTTGGTAACACTGGTGACCCTGTCGAAGCTTTGGTTAATACTTGGAACACCGATCTTATCAAGGCTATCAACACGATCGCTCCCAAGCATCCTTTCCAACCCGCTCCTAACCGTAAGCCATGGTATACTTCAGAGCTTAGGAAAATGAAGCGGGTTGGACAACGACTAGAGCGCAACTGGCAGAAAACTCGACTCTTATCCAACAGGACTCGACATAGGAACTTTCTTCGGTCCTATCGAGAGGCAATACGTGCAGCACAAAGATCCTTCTCCTCTGCACGTATTGCATCTGCAGAGTCCCGTCCAGCAGAGCTGTTTAGGGTTGTAAGGGAGATGACTCAGGTTATACCTGCGCAGAACCCATTGCTTAACCCAACAACGGCCTGCTGTGACGCATTTAACAACTACTTTGCAGATAAAATCTCTCGGATAAGAGCCGACATAGATGGCAGTATTTTGACAGAAACAATTGATGAGATGTCCAGCAACTCAGTTGATGTAAGTTTACTGGATAATTTCAATCCGTGAGTACCGAGGACGTGGACAAGCTACTAGGTAGAGTGAGGAAGATGACCTGCCCTCTCGATCCTTGCCCTTCATGGCTGGCCATCCAGGGGGTGTGTGCCTTGATGGTGTTCCTTAAGGACATCATCAATGCATCCCTCAGGGAAGGGTGTGTTCCATCCTGTTTAAAGGAAGCAGCGGTTAGGCCACTCCTGAAAAAAACTTCCCTGGACCCCCCTGGACATGAACAATTATAGGCCGGTTTCTATGTTACCATTCTTGAGCAAAGTGATTGAGAGGGCAGTTGCTCTTCAACTCCAAGTGGTCTTGGATGAAACTGATTATCTAGACCCATTTCAAACTTACTTCAGGACGGGATTTGGAGTTGAGACTGCCATGGTTTCCTTGACCAATGATCTGTGTTTAAGCATCGACAGGGGTAATGTGTCCCTGTTAGTGCTTCTGGACCTCTCAGTGGCTTTCGATACAATAGATCATAGCATCCTCCTGGATCACCTGAGAGGGTTAGGAATCAGAGGCACTGCGCTCCAGTGGTTCCGGTCCTTCCTCTCGGGCAGGTCCCAGAGGGTGCAGCTCTGGGACAGCTGCTCCAGCAGAAAGGAGCTTACTTGTGGTGTTCCACAGGGCGCCATCCTGTCCCCGATGCTGTTTAACATCTATATGAAGCCACTGGGTGAGATTATTCAGAGTTATGGGGCTGGGTGTTATTAGTACACTGATGACACCCAGATCTATTTCTCCTTGTCCCGATCATCGGCCTCGAATTCTGATGGCGTCTCTCCTCTTAATGATTGTCTTCAAACAGTAATGGGCTGGATGAGGAAAAACAGATTGAGATTAAATCTGGACAAAACAGAGGTGCTCATGATAGCGGCCCCAAAACCAGGAGTTGGGTTGCAACCTTCAGTCCTGGACGGGGACATGCTCTCCGTTAAGGACTGTGTTGGCAGTCTGAGGGTGTTCCTTGATTCATCGCTTCAGATAACGAGTCAGGTGAATGCAACAGTCAGGAGCGCTTGTTATCAGCTTCAGCTGATATGCCAGCTGCACCCTTTCCTGGAAGTAAGGGACCTCGAAACTGTGGTGCACGCTCTGGTAACCTCTTGTCTAGACTTCTGCAATGTGCTCTACATGGGGCTACCCTCATGCTTGGTCCAGAAACTTCAGTTGGTACAAAATATGGCAGCCAGAATGGACAGCTTGGAGAGACCATATAATTCCAGTATTGAAATCTATCCACTGGCAGTTTCCGGGCCCAGTATAAGGTGTTGGTTATTACCTTTAAAGCCCTAAATGGCTTGGGTCCAAGTTATCTTTGGAACTGCCTCCGCCCATACAATCCTCCCCGCACACTCCGGTCCTCTGGGAGGAATTTGCTTCAGCCACAAAAATCTAGGCTGTCTGCAACCTCCCAGAGGGCCTTTTCGGTAATCGCCCCCAAATTGTGGAATGGCCTGCCAAACGAGATCCATCAGATGACAAGCCTGAGTAGCTTTAAAAAAGCACTAAAGACAGATCTCTTTCAGCAGGCCTTTCCTGATTAGATCCCGGCCGCAGGAACTGCGTCTCCTGGCTTTTTTAATCATGTGTGTATTTGTCTTCATGTGATTTTAGTTAGATGGTTTTAATTTTATATTGTATAATGTCTTTTTATGGGAGAGGGTGGGGTGGGTGGTGTTTTTAGTCGTTATTATAATGTTTTAATTGTTGGAAGCTGCCCCGATTGTTTTTAGCAGAGGACGGGGTATAAATAAATTTTATTATCATTATTATTATTATTATTATTACTGTAGTTTTTCGAGTGGTCATCTATGAACTCACAGAAACCCACCCATCCTCCCCTCTCTGTCCTGCTCTTTTGTAAAGTTGTGATGCTGCCATTGCAGCATCCTTGGAACTGAGGTAAATGAGCAGGAACACCTGAGGGGAACCATTGCGATGGACAGAGCTACCACCAAAAAGCATTATATAACTATTCTAGAAGGTTCTGAAGTGCACTGCGCAGGTGCAAGAATAACCCAGTCATGTGAGTTAACAGATGACCACTCAAAGAACTACAGTTACAGGCAAGCAACTTGTCCTTCTTTTTCCAACTGAATCAGAAATATGGTTGTTTTGATGTACAATGTCATGCAACTTACAAAAACAGTGCTCTGGGATAAAAACATTCATTAATAAAGCAAAACTCTATGATTCTGATTTTATTAATAAAAAAGTAAGAATAATGTACACAACATGACAGGTCTCTGTAAATACTTCTGTTGCAGAATTAATTCATTCTGAAAAGTTTAATTTGTTAAAAAAATATTATTTTGAGGTCATATGGCAAAATTACCAAGCTGTTATAATACAGAGAAAGGTGGGGATGTGTGGCGACCCATACGGTCAAACCACCACCTTAACACTCTGACTTTAGGATGGCAGTCCTGTGGGGTCTCTTGCGTCCCCTACTGCCCCCAAAAGAATGTGTGAAGCACCAACCACTTTTTATTGGGACAGCCCTTTGTGTCCCTGATATCAGGTAGCGTAGTTTAAATTAAACGGAAGCCAAGCCGCTTTAAACTCTAACAAACATTTATTGAAAAATATAAAACAAATAAACTGTAGTTGAGCATTAAAGTTGTTAATCTTCTTAAGGCCTAGTTACATCAGATTCCTTTTAAAATAATAACATCAATCTAGACACACCAGCACTACTAACTCAGGCACAAAGTCCTAAATCCCCTTTATATACTTGACTTGTTCTGAGCCCCTCCCTATTAGACTCTCCAAGTCTATTCAGTCCCTCTCTGGACCCTTAAGACTCTTCTGTGATCGTCAGACTGAAAAGTTCCCTCAGGAACACTAAGAGCACACCCTCCCTTCGGTGTAACTCTTTCTTTCCAGTCAAACCTCAAAACAATTAACCCCCACTCACTCTCTGTCAGGCCTTTTTATAGCCATGCCCAGCTGCCTCCCTATTGGCTTGGCACCTGCTGCACTGCAATTGGCTAAAAGAGCAGTCTTTTCATCACAGGATGGGGTTACATCCTTTATTAACCATCATTTTTGGTTCAATTTCTTCTCCAGTTAGAACATCTTGAAATATGAACTATTCAGTAGAACAATATTCTGAATGCTGTGGGCAGAATTGACCTATTTTGATCTATTTGTCACTGAGCGCAACCTGACAAGCACTATCTAATGCCATATTCTTTTACCACAGCTCATCACACGAGGAGACTGGAGCCTCTCATACTCTCTATGGTCATGGAGTTTGCAAATGGCCTGGATGTGAAAGTATCTGTGAAGATTTTGGACAGTTTTTAAAGTAAGTTGCTTTTTATAATTATTCTGTGAATGTTGTGTAAAGCTGAAAGACAGTGCTCAGTTCTAAAGTTCAAATTTTATTTGTTCATGTATCCAGCAACCACGACAATATGAAATGTGTCTCACAGCAATCACATTATTAAAGGAAATGGGAACATATCAGTTGTAAAATGTTTATTATCACACCTTTCTTCATTTTGCACAACTGTGCTCCTTTGGCAACCCTCTGGTGCCATAGGTCCCTTCACTTCAGTTCTGGGATGACTGCAGTCATGTGTCATGAAGGGGCCTGATTCTCCTTCTCTCTCTCTCTCTCCCTCGTCCCTCTCACTATTTTGAAGTAAGCTGACTTGTGCTGCTTTGGAATAGTAAGGGGGAGGGGAGAGAGGGGGAGAGGAGGAGAATTAGTCCCCTTCATGACACATGACTGGAGTAATTCCAGAACAGAAGCAAAGGGGACTATCGCACCAAGGGAAGCAGTGAAACAATAGGGATATTAGCAGGCATTGACGGGTTTTCCCATCAGTTGAAAGGGGTGCAACAGCAACGACTAGTATGTGAAGGATAGCCACAATGTCATCTGATAAGGACTGGCCAAATTATCCTGCTGAAATGACACTTTAGCAGCCTTGTGTGATAAGGTCCCCCTGTAAAGCCAACTATAGAAAACAAAGCTCTTGCCCTTCCTTTCACACAAGATATTTCTCCTGCTTTTAGTGGCATGGTGTTCACCCTGCATCTTTTCTAAAACATGCCCACAGATTATTTGAAAAGAGACCTTTAGAAAAGATACAGTTGTCCCTCTGTATTCTTGGGGGATTTGTTCGAAGACCCCCCCCCCAAAAAATCCAACCATGGATGCTCAAGTCCCTAATATAAAGGGACTTTATATAAGGCCTGAGCGCTACCCAATCCCTTCCACTCCACCACACCCTGCACACACCCCACAGGTAGCTGATTCATGCATGTGCGAGCCTTAGCCTCCCCTCCCCACCCTGAAAATTAGTTCCCTCTCTTCCTCACTCTTGCTGTCTCCCCCACGCACACCCTGAAGGCAACTACCACATATGCAAATGAAGCCCCACCCTCCCCTCCCCATCCCACCCGGACAGCCAGTTCCCTGTCTTTCTCCCTCACCTTCTCTTCCCCCCGCCTCCTCAGTGGCTTCTTTGCTCCCAACAGGGGAGCGCCACAGAACAGCTTCCACCATCAGCTTCCTGAGGTCGCCAGGCAGGGGAGAGATGAGTTGTCCCACACTGCATTTTAAAAACATTTTTAATACTATATTTTGTTTTAATATTTGATTTTTAAAAATTATTTTCAATCCACAGTTGGTTGAATCCGTGGCTCCAGAAGGTGTGGATATGGAAGGCCCACTGTCTATGCAACTAGTACTGTCTAGAGCTTTTAGAGGAATAATACTGACTTATTATGTAACCCTGAGCTAGTTATTTGGAAATCTCATTGCACTTATGGAGCTCCAGCACAAGCAGTCCACCTGAGTTATTTTGATCTGCTTTACTTTGGGGTAGCCCCATGCTTGCAGCAAGGACTCATGAGTGAAGCACTCGAATATTGAAGTCAGTGGAAAGCCCTTGATTACACTGGACTTCATGCACATTAGAACTATCATAAGAAAAGTGCACTCAAAACAGATTGCAAGGTACAAAACGTGCCAAGAGTAAATATTCATTCAGAACAACCTATGGAGACTTGTAAGGAAGCTCAGTAACTTTAGTATAAGTTAAAAAGTGTTGCTATAAAGAGGAACCCTAGCACAACGTGAGTTACAGCCAGTGGTCCTAACTTGAGTAAACCTCCCTGCATGCCTATGAGAAGTTGCAGTGTACAGTGTTGGATTAGATAGATAGATAGATAGATAGATAGATAGATAAATTTTTTATTAAAATTTTCCAAATACACAAGTTATTACAAATAGCCAAAGAAATAAAAGGAGTAAGAAAAGAAAGGAAAAGTAACACAAGACATGTAAAAAGTAAATAAGAGATATAGAGATATAACAAATACAAGGAGATAAATGACTTTTTGACTTTCTTTTCAGTGGTTATAAATACCTATAGTATAACCATACCTCTCCTTCAACCTCTACAGCATACACTTCTTCTGATAGCCCAAACCTAATTCTCAAAACTCACAGTTATAGTACACAGTGTAGGATATGATTTTCTTCAAAGCATATATCTTCATGTCACACTTTACTGTTTTCACATTTTCCCTACTTTTAAATATGTGCCCTATCATTTTTGCGTTTTGGAGGCTGCTGTTATTTAGAAGGAAGGAAGGCCAGCAAGCTGAAAAAGATGAAGAATTCTGAACTTTTGTTAGTACTGTACATACATCTTCAGAATATGACCTTTATCTGTACAAGATTGTCATTTTAAAATTAAAAGAAAAGTGTCTGTTTTTGATAAAAACACAGTTTTGTAAAGTTTGTGTAATTACCTAATACATCCCCTCTGTGTAAAAACTGTGAACTCTTTGAGGGCTGATTCCCAGTTTGGTGATCTTTGATAAAACAGACATGCATGGCTTTAGTGTACAAAGAATCCTAATGGAAAGTTATAGATAGGTTTATATAGATGAGTAACTTTGCAAGTTGAGGCTCTTATGTTGTCATGGTGCAGCTAACAGGGTGAATGAACTGCTTCATGCTTCATCAACAATTAAGTTAATTAGCTCATTTGAAATTGCACTGCTTTGTTGCTAGGATGTTGGTAGAAACATCAGAAGGACCTGTTTACAAGTGGTATACAGACAGGGTATGTAAAACCAGCAGCTTCACAACCCAACACAACACAGATGCATAGAATCATAATGATTTTATTCAGAGTGGTCTATTTTACATGTCCAGTTCTTCCTTAAATACACATTTATATATTTCAGAATCTTTTTTGTGGAGAATGGCTTTTAGGTGTATTTTACAGAGTAATTTTTCAGATTTTTTGCCTAGTTTTAGAAGAATAAGCTTGATCTGTACTGTTTCTGTTTGTAGATTAAAGAGGTTAGTGTTTGCTTGTGGGATTTATATAAGCTGCTGGAAATTATTCCATGTGAAAATAACCTACATACTGCATATATTGTTCTAAGCATAATTGATACCAAGAGTTTAGCCAACTTAGCTCAAGCCTTTTCCTCTCCAAGCAAAACTAATTTTTATAAATACTTCCATCCTTCCAGGGTCTAGTGATGTTAATGCTTGGCTCGCTGGTTTCACAATTATTTTGTAGGTCTCTGGTTTTATAATCCACAATGACTAGAAACATTTTGATTAACAGTAATGTATTTCTGTGCTTACAATTGTTCCTGTTTTTGCTGAATTGTGTGATACTGAAGAGAATGTACAATTGTTCTTTTCTCAGGGCAAGATGTTTCACTTGACTTCCCAGTTTCTGCCCTCTAACCTAGATCTGCCAAGATTTCCATCCCCTGATGTGTTCTTCTATGCCTGGGTGTGATAAAACCCTTAAAATAGGCACTAGTGTTGGGCTGCAAAATGGGTGGGGTGAATCCAGCACCTGGTGAATATCACTTAGCCCCCAAACTATGGCACCTGTTGTAACCCAACAAAAATGCTTGTTGGAAACAAGCTTAGTATATCTATGAGAAATAAATCCACATTCAGAGAGACAGATATTCTTCAGGTACACAGGTATCTACTTTGTTGTGTTCCTGGACTAATTCTTTAACAGATTATTTGGTATCAGAGGCAAAAAAACCCAAAACAAAACATGGAAATAAATAGGGATATTTTCCTACACCACGAAACAGAAAAGCAATTCAACATGTTTCAGCAAACTTTTTATCCAGAATTAACAAGATGCACATGTGAAATGAAACAAGCAGGTCTAGAGACCACTTGAAAACTTCTTCCAAAACCTGTCCAAGGCTGGTGTTTTTGTGGTGGGTTTTTTTTGGGGGGGTGGGTTGTTTGTTTATTTCTCCAACTTCCACTTTACTTTTGATTTATTTATTTATGATTTCCATTTTAGCCTATAGATTTATGCTTTTAAAAAAATATGTTTGGCGGAACTAAAGAGACAAGCTAATCTGCTATCCCCTTTTCTTTCTGTTTTGCCATTCACAGCTGCTCAGTAAGGGCTTTTGGAGGCAACTGCTATTTACCTTGTTTGTTGTAGACAGGCACACACAGATCTACAATAGGATTGGTTGGAACTGGATCCCATCCTTTCTCAGCTCAAGCTTTATTGGATTGTTTACTGTAGCCACACTACTACAAGCTGATACTGAAACTTTATGTTAGTTCTGCCCGCCTTCACCATCGTTCTAATGCCAGTACAGCTAAAAATCTTCCAGCTAGACAGAAGACAAGGAGGAAATGGGGTGCTGAACAAGTGTAAAAAGACTTTATAAAATGGAGCTTCTTTTTCAGAGGTTTTCTTAACAGAGATACGCCTATATCAACTTCTTTCTGTTACGAATAGTAGTATGTATTCCTGTAGTCTTAAATTTTGAATTTCTTTCCATTTAGTCCCTTTAGTAGCTTTCTGTGCTCATATTACAGTGTTCCATTTTAATTAAAAACCTTTTATTTCAATTCACCCTCAACTTTTAGAGCCAAAGAATGGCTATTTTTTTTTCCAATCCATTAACTTTATAGAGGACGACAGGTCTAATGGCCGCAGTTTTGAAGGACTTGCTCTTAGTCTAATCTTTGCAAGAATGTTGTAGGTTCTGGCTTGAAACAGGGTGATACTTGTTAATAAAGCTAATGCAAGTATACTGTACTAAAATAAAATATTCATAAGTAATTCTACCCAAATCTAGTGTCTGTTTCTGCCATATACATGTGACAAATTTGAGAGGCCTTTGGTATATAAAATGAACTCTAACTTATGTTCTAGAAACCAGTTTAAGATGATGCCTTCATGCTTGTTTTTTTTTTTTAATACAATAAGAGAAAAAACAGCTGTGCTGAGGCATTTGAGAAGAGGGATTAAGACAGAAAACACAGTGGCTTTGCTTCATTTTTTTAATAATAGAAAGGATTTGGAGTGAAGTGAAGAATAATTTACAGAATATGACTTATAGCCCTGAAAGGTTTTGGTACCTTCATTTTTTTCTTTTTTGTTTCTCAAGTCATCAGTATTTTGATGATAAATATCATTACACTTCTCTTCACTGAGATGTTTAAATTTCACAAAATTTTACCTTGTATGCAATCAGAAATTAAAAGCAATTTAATAATACTTGCCTGTTATTTTTCAAACAAACATAACTCTCATTCGCCATAATGTTTTTATCTGACAGGCAGGGTGACTCATAGTTCTAGTCCTTTGATACCCTGTAGTTTGGGGTGTCCAGCCATAAGAAGTGGTTTTGTGATTTTTTCAGCCTTAATGAAGTAGTATAAGATTACCGTTACTCACATGCATGTGATCTATTCAACAAAAGCCTTTCTATAAAATTGATTCTTTCTGGCAGAAGGAAAACATCAAAATTTAAAGTCAGGTCAGAAAATATTATTACATGACTGCGGAGAGAACAATTATTGAACAGAATACTGAGCAATGCAGAAAGGTGATTAAAAGACTGCCAAAAATGTTTAAGAATTTGTTTGGAATTTTACTATAAAACAGGTGTTGACAGAAGCTAACCATTTTGCCGGTCACCAAGCAAAGAGCCCTGAAGATCACTAAAAGCATTTAATAGTAGTTCTTCATTACTGTCTTATAAATGTCAGAACGTAATAACATATGACAAAACTTTGGTGTATTTTGTCTGCAAAACTAATTATCATTCCATTGGTCCTAAGTCAGTTTGAGTGTAGATGGATTTGACTTTTAGAGCTTTAAATCAAAAGGTTTACACTATAGCATTCCAGCCAGCAGACAAGCGTTCTTTAACCTGCGTGGAGCAGACGCCAGCAAAACAAAACATGATCTACAGTACAAAGACGGGCAATGTTTTCCTCTATAGAGACAGAATTGTTAGTTTCAGTGGGGGAAAGAATCATGCTGTAGGAGAAGATAGGGCAGCTTACCAACAGGAAAGATTGCTTTTATTCTCAGAGCCTTCAAAGGGTTGCAACCAAATGCAGAGTAAAGAGTAATAACAATTAATTGGGCATCAAACTTCTTATGAGTTTTTTTTCTCTTCATCCACACACTCAGAGAGAGAATGTTGTTGTACCCTTTCTTACAGCATGTAGGAAAGTAGATTTTCTTTGGCTCTGAGTAAGCACTCTAGTCCCAAAATTATGATCTCAAGAAAGGATTCTTTGAACTTGTCCAAATGGTGTTTTCTTGGGAGACAATGCCATCATCCCTCAAAACTAAGACATCTGAGACAATCAACTCAATGAAGAGTGACATACAACTGAGTGGTGACATACAAATACAATTTGTATTTAAACTGCTCAGAGTTTAAATATTAAATCTTAATGTAAAATAAAACACCACGGATGTTTGACTAAAATATGTAGCTAAACAGTCTCACACACTCTATGATTTTTTTTCTTTTTAGCAATGCCAAACTTGGCAATAAATCTGAGATTTGGTTAAGTTTAGTTTAATAATGTGTAACACTGCAAGGTAAGTTGGCACATACTGTTTAGTCCCTAAAGCCTACAGAACAAGAAAAATAAACATTAGACAAATGGAAGGGAGCTGATCTTGTAAGCTTTTTATTTCTTTCTTTTTTTAAAATGGTCAGGCTAGAATGTTTTCCTAATTGTTTCCTTAGAAATATAATTGCATATTTATATTTTTCCATGTGCAAGTCTGGCAGCTTACACAGAGATTCGTGCAGTTTTGAAAGAACATCAGTCGACCACATCATTTATTCCATTTTGAAAACAAAAATCAATATACCTATAAAGTGACCCATAAATTAGAACTGGCTCGCACAATGTTTGTTCAGTGCTGCCTTTCTGAAGGCACCCTTTGCATTTTTTCTTCACCTCTCTGTTTGAACTGCAGTCACAGTAAGAGGCTCATTAGGGGACATTAGGGACTGGAGCTCACCAGAATTCCAGCGCTTGCTTTGCTCTTATTAATGCATAGTAGAGTAGAATGCATTTAAATATTTCATAGGCATTCAGTAATTTGTGTGTAATCGCCTTGTTAGCAGACCAGTAGAAGTAGAACAGGTCTGTGAAATGGTATTGGTGATTGCATGGGTAATTTACAGACCTTTGCCATCAGAAAGAGCATTATTGGGGGCTAGAATGAAGCTGTGAAAAAGAACCAGCAATAAGTCAGAGGGGGGAAAAACTTAATAAAGGTTTTGTAACAAGCATCTTCAGGGATAACAACCCACTTGGTTCTTTTTGAAGCAGCTATAATTTATGACATAGGCAATATATCAAATGCATAAGATAGTATTATGGAGCATTCATATGAAAAGGGTATTTGCAACATTAGTTCCAACTTCCTGCAAAGGACATGATTAAATGATTAATGAAATGTCCCTTTGCATATGCATTTTGAAACAGCAATTAGGCACTGACTGAGAAAATCCACCAATCCTCTCATTTTTCAGTATTACCTCATTCTTGATTTATAAATCATAGAGAATTTTTGAATAGCAATATGTACCTGAGACAGTTGTAAAAGCATAAAAGAGAATAATTTGAGTGTAAAATAGTCATAAATACACAAATTCATAATTTAATGTTAATTTCTAGCCTATTTATTTAGTCCTCTTGCATTGCATTTATATCCAGCACTATTTCTGTACTTTGATTGGCATAATTAAGACAGGGAAATGAATAGGCCCCATTATTTTACATATCACTGGTAAACAATAGCAAGGAAAGGAGAAGGGAGATGTGGCAGAGGTATGTATGTGTTTTTCAAGTTCTCAGTAATCCACTGGAGGCTGTTCTATAAATGATCATTGAAGGGCTGCAAGCTAGCCTATAATTACAGAAAAGAAAGTGGCAGCTCTGGCATTTCATAACTATGTGTCCTCAAAGTGCTTTGTGAGTTTGTCACCAATGATAATTTAGATAGAAGCTCATTACTGAACATCACAACACTTTAAAAACCTTTCGCCTTCATACAGGAGAATAAAGGACTATTTTAATGGCAAGGTTCTTTTGTGTGCTACTGAAAAATTCAATCAAGACAAAACCTCATTGACTATTATTGTAGTCTACAGTTGCTAGCCTAATAAAAGCAGCAGAGATAAATTGAATAGGTCTTTCTAAGACTTGAGCAGATAAATGCAAACATTTTGCAGGTTTTTAGTTCTTTAAATACACAAAGATGAATTAGAACAAAAATGTAAACACATTTGTGCCCCACTCCAACTATAGTAGAAGATAGTAGATGTAGGTCTCAGTGTGCATGTGTGTGACTAGATGGGGAACCGTATACAGGACTAGATGCTGCATACCTGAATCATGAGCCAAGGCTGTGAATGTGGAACATTTTTAAAACCCCAAATCATACCAGGCTGTTGACTCAGAATGATTTTGTGTGTGTGCACGCATACAGGCACTGGATTTGCATGCTTTGCATGGAGAAGTTTCAATATATGGCATCTCCAGATAGGACTAGGGAAAGGCCCCAATCTAAAACCCCAAAGAGCTGCTCCTGATCTATAGACCATGGTTGGGAATTGGGTAGCCCTCCCGTGGTTGTTGAATTTCAGCTCTCCAATTTCCTATCCATTGGCTGTGCTATGTAGAACTGCTGGCAGTTTCAGCTCAACAACTTCTGGAGGATACACAGTTCCCATCCTTGTTGTTGACATTGCTGAGCTAGATGTACCAGTGCTCCAACTCATTAGAAGGCTGTTTCTGGAGCAACAGAGAGCTCTTTCTCAATACTGTTCATGCTAAAAATAGATTCATTTGGTGTATTGGTATATTATTTCTAGTTTTATTTCTGCTTTGTATACAGGGCCCTCGTTTCTGAGAAGCAAGAATAGAGGGACGCTTCTTTCCCCATAACTTAGCTGTGCCATCACCTCAGCTGAGCATTTGGTAATTTGATAACTGTCAAAGCATCAAGAACTAGAGAAGCCCTGGTGTGGGGAAGAAAATGTCATATCTCTTCTTTCCTCCTGATACAATGGTTGAGGGGGTTCCATACAATGAAATTAAATAGCAAAAATGACTAGACCAGATTGAAGGTATCTTCTGGTTTTCTTGATTCCATTCCTGCAGGATACAAAATGAAGAAGGGAGTAAATGTTCTTGAATGACTGGCTGTTGTCTCAGAGGGGAAGTTAGCATACTGCTTTCTCTTCTTTTTAAAGGGCTACCTGTATGAATATGTGGATAGAAATTCATCCTTTCATTTGTGTAGAAAGCACCCCTGAAACTGTACCAAAACTGCTCTTGCAATGTTAATGAGGAAATGTGTTCCTCAAAATAGGTACTAGTCAGCAGACATCTATAATAAATCTATGGAATGTTTGCTGATAGTTGGTTGACTAGCTAACCATTATTTTTGAGATGCCAAGGAAACTTACAGAAAGTAGTGTGACGAGTGACTATGCAGGAAAGAAAGCATGAGCATGCCTGCCCCCAAACAACACCACTACTGAAGTCTCTGGTCAGTCTCTCCCCAAAGATGGGGTTTTCAGACGTGTTGGGTTTTTTTTTTTTCTAGATTAATATCCTCCCCTCATTCCAGCCAGTTTCTTATAATCTTCTTGTAGTACTTCCTGGAATGAGGTAGAAATTGATCTCTGTCCACTTTCAAACACAATGAAGTGCACCCAGTATTCTTTGTCCTCATTGGGTAGAAGAATGTTGTGTGCTGAAAAACAAAATTTGGAACCCACAAAAAATATACCTTTATTGGCCAACCAAATTGCAAAACACATGATGTAAGCTTTCAAAGCTGTACTGGCTTCTTCATCGGGCAAAAGATGTTTAAAAAGAAAAGTGACAATGTTGGATTCAAGGACTATGTGTTGTTTCAGATGTTCCTTGTGTTGTTGTTCAGGTGAGGGATCTCATGCAGGCAGAGGCCACTCCTACTTCTTGGCCATGTGGGCTGAGACAAAGGACTGTAAATTTAAATCTTTTTGTAGCAGTGAGGCAACCTCTTTGGTATCTGGAGTGATTCTGTCCCTTTGTGAAGCAATGAGCTCCTTTGTTTAGGTAGAGGTCATTGGATTTTTCAAGGAATCTCTGTACTGCTTTATCTGCAAACAATTTTTATGTACTGTATAGGGAAAACTTAGCCAATTATAGTCAGAAAGAAAAGTTTTACCTTTGTTGGGGATAGGAACTTTGGGGTGTTTAGTCCTAGTCATATTTCCCTCTTATTTAGGACT
Source organism: Gambelia wislizenii (assembly GCA_030847615.1). Taxonomy (NCBI): domain Eukaryota; kingdom Metazoa; phylum Chordata; class Lepidosauria; order Squamata; family Crotaphytidae; genus Gambelia; species Gambelia wislizenii. The sequence goes on along the minus strand of JAUMIR010000005.1, from coordinate 181,408,822 downwards.
CCCCTTGTTGCAACAAAATGAGATAACTTCAAATCCAGGAAACACATTCAGGGGTTGCCATGTTAGCCATGTGTTATGTGCTGAACTTGCTGTCTATTTAAATATGTGGATGAACAAAAAAGTTTATTTATTGAAGGACCAGAGCTTATGGGACCAATAGGACCTGAGTGATATTAAAGCATTGCATTTTTCAAAGTTCATTAACAGAATTGTTCAAAACATGCGACAAGAAACATGTTAGTTTAGTTAATTTTAAGTGAAACTAGTTAAATGCAATGAAAAAGTCAGTGAAGCATTTTTCGATTTTTATTATGGTGCCATACAGCATGAATCCAAATTCACCAATGTTAAAAGTCTCACCTCCTCATCCCTTGGCTCTATTAATATTCAGCCACAACCCACTTCAATACCTAGGTTACAACAAGTCCAGCTCACTGCAAAGTTTTTGTTTACTATAACTCAGCATGCAGGTTGTCAACAAATCTTCTGTGTTCACTGAACATACAAATAACTTTCATACAATATGTCATGCAATATTTCATACAATTTGTTTTCAGAATCCAGACCTCTTGAATGTGAGCGTGGCTTTATTTTTGTTTGTTTTTGGTAAGTGTCTCATAAAATGTTTAAAGGTATATGTGAAGAACAGCATCCTTCAAATATAACAGGAAAAGAAAATAGTATTTATATTATAGGTACTAATGGACCCCTTAAACATTATCTATAAGTGAGGTGCTAGAAGCAGATGATAACTGTTGCAGCGTGGAGAAGCATCTAGTTAATTTGGGTCAGTTTGTTCTGTAGCAAAAGGCTTCTTTGTTAAAAAGAAAATAATTATAAGCATTGGGAAAATTTAGTTTAACGCTGTAAACTAAACTTGTTGTAAATTATTTGTAAATGGCTTCCATAGGAGTTTAATTACTTTTTACATAATTAGCATAGTTTATGATCCTGTCTGGTTAAAATATGATGAGGTGACCTTTTTTTAAAAAAGTGCTTGTTATAGTGAAGCTCAGAATAGGTCTGACTAGAATTGAATTAGCTGAGACCAGTTCTGTTTCAGTTTCCCCATAGGCCACTACCAAGCTACCTATGCCTTGACCTCTAGTATTGGCTATTTTAGTTCCAAGTAGAAACTGACAAAGTACCAAGTTACATAGGAGTTAATTGAGATGGCTAGATGTCCACTGGAAACCTGACTGAAACTGTATCCATTCCAACTTCCATGAATGCAAGTTGCTTTTTTGTTTCATGATGATACTGATACATTACAAATATCTGAAGACATTTTAATCAATCTGTGTGCACTCTAAACTACTTCTGTCCTCCATATTTGAAAGCAGATCCCTGTTTAGCCAGTATAAATTTATACACTCAGAGGTAACATAAATCAGCCTGCTTTGAACGTATCTATTAACCAAAACTTTCCTCCTGATCCTACATGTCACAAATCTGGCATTTATTTTCTGCTGAGTGAACTTCTTCCCCTTACATTCTGAGAGGAAGTCTTATTTCTGGGACTGCATATGTTTTAGTAATGAGATCTGGCGTTCCAAACAAATTTTAAAGGGTATCTCAATCTAGGCCATGCATTTAGCAGGTGTACGTCTGTTGTTTATAGCAATGTTTTGCAAATAAAAACTTTTCTCTTGCAAATTGCATCAAGAAAATGTAAAGTTTTCAATAATGCTGACATTCAGCAAAATAGCATATTATACATTTATGATAAATTTAATATCAGCTTCTTCACTTCTGAGCAGATCCATTTTTAGATTTCCTTAGGTTTTTTTGTGGGCTATGAGGCTGTGTTCTGGAATACTTTCTTTCTCACGTTTTGCCTGCATCTGTGGCTGGCATCTTCAGAGAATGGTTGGGTAGGGACAGGGGGAGTTCCAGCAGATAATGGTCCATCAACCAACCCTTAGCCAAATAGACACTAATGAGCCTTGCATTTCTATACCCATAAACTAACCATTCAATTACACAAATTTACATATACAGCAGGGTTCACAGCATATAAACTCCACATAGACTCCTACCCAGCCATTCTCTGAAGATGACAGCCACAGATGCAGGCGAAACGTCAGAAAGAAACTATTCCAGAACACGGCCTCACAGCCCGGAAAAAAAACAAGGAAAATCTATGGATGCCAGCCATGAAAACCTTTGACTTCACAGATCCATTTTGTTTGTACTGTACTGTGTTTCCAGTGTGTGTTAGCTAATAGCCCCCACAAGCTGGGTACTCATTTTACTGAGCTACAAAAGAATGTTGTGGTTGCAGTACTGGCATTTAACCACTGTGTTACCAGGGCTTCCTAGTATAACTATTACTTTGAGAAGATGCTGACTAAATTTCTGTAGTCGCAAAGCCATGGCAGTTCAAATATAAGCCATGTTGTTTGCTTCCCTGAGCAAATTCTGAAATTTTTATTGCCTGGTCACATATCCTACTATTTGCCTGCCAGCTTTTACAGCTGTTCTAAGCCCGTTCAGGTGTAATTTGTGTTTCATCTGGGCATATAAATAAGACCTAACAACGGGCTGGGCCTGTGGGACTCTTGATCTTCTTATAACTACCAAGTAGATGCTATTTATTGGTGTACATATCTTTCTCAGCCGTTATAGATCACATTTGTTTCCTTATTCCACCTTGGTAAAGGTATAGAGCCAGCCACATGCTGGTAGCCCTCACATTTCCACCCTTCCAGCTGATTTTACTTGTTCAAATTGGGCAGTTGCATCTCATCATGAGCCCTGCTTGAATCTTCCCAAATTCCATTCATCTGTGGAAGCCTAAAGGTGGCCTAACTTCTGAAAAGCCAGTTTACCTTTAGGGCTTGTTGACCTTATCAGCTGTATCACTTCAAAACTTGGCATACCCAGAGAAACAATAAGTTAGATAACTGCTTTAAAAAAAAAAAGTATCCACAGATCATGTTGTTTTGTAAACAGTGGGAATTATTTCAGAGTATTACAGTTATATTTGGAAGTATTACCTATAATAATATATCTAAATGTATTTAGCTCAATTTTAATCTTTCCTTTTGCTGAATTAACAGAGCAGTATATCCCCTTCCATTTACCATCACAACAACTCTGTAAGGTTGGTTAGGTTGAGAGAAGTAAACAAGATCACCCTGGAAGTGTAAAATAGCTGAATACAGATTTGAACTAGCTTCTTCTCTTTTAAAGTCAAGTACTCTGTTCATTATATTACAGTGGGCCCTTGGTATCTATTGGGGTTTGGTTCCAAGACCCCCTGTGGATACCAAAATCTGTGTATATTCACGTCCCATTATATGCCCAAAAACCAATGATGTAGTAAATTGGTGTCCATTATATAAAATGGCAAAATCAAGGTTTGCCTTTTGGATTTATTAAAAAATATATATTTTTAAGCAGTGGACACTGGAATCTGTGGATGCTGAATCTGTGGATCTGGTGGTGGTGGTGACTATATACAATATTGCAAAGGCAGCTAGATAAGTAACATCTGAATAAGTATAAAAATTAAGGTTTATGTTACAAATGGATGTCATCAAACAATTATTGTCCATTCACTTTTTTTATATTCATTTCTTTGTTTGGACTGACTAAATAACACCCCCCCCCCAATTTAGTTGGTGTTTTGCCTCGTTTTGAGACCCTCTTGTGGATTGGTTGTGTTACAACTTCTTGGCCAAAACATGGGGAGTGGCCTTTTATGATCCCTGGAGAGGCTGTTGCAACTTCCCAAAGCCCTAGAAGTTGTCCACCTTGACATATATGATCCTCATTATATAGGATTTTTGCTGCTGTTAGGAATGGAAAGCATATTCAAACATATTGGCAAAATGTTTTTCAGTGTTGAGAAACCCTGGTAAGAAGAATTGGCAAAATGTTCTGGACTGAGGAGAATCTTTGCAATTCGGGACTTAGTCTGCACAAAATTCTCATGTGGTGGTTTAGCACAAGAAATAGCATTTTATGTTTCCTGCACAGAAAATGTAGTGATTGGGGATTTATTCTGCAGAAAATTAGCATGTGATTGATTTGCACCAAACATTTTCCATGCAGAAAACAGAATTTTATGTATAGGAAATAATGTTTCTGCATAGTGTGAACTCGCCACGGGTCAGCGTGGGAGGGGCGCTCCAAAAAAGCGATACAAGGACTCCCTGAAACAACATCTCAGGCTTGGCCAGATTGATCACCAACGGTGGTCTGCCCTGGCCTCACATCGGGAGGCATGGAGACGCACTATCCACAATGCTGCAGCCTTATTTGAGAACTCACGACGAACAAGTCTTGAAGAGAAACGACAACGCAGAAAGAATCACAATCCAAAAACATCACCCAAGGAGACCTTCTGCTGCACTTTTTGCAACCGGACTTGTTTATCTCGGATTGGCCTTTTTAGTCATCAGCGCGCTTGCAGAAGGCGCGGGATGAGTCCTTCCTGAATCTTCGTTTGCGAAGAAAAGCCAGAGAGAGATAGTGTTTTTGTGCATGGTGTTTTCTGCTCATAAAAGGCTGGGGGTGGTGGTGGTTCCAAAACAACCACATGTGAATTTTGCACAAAATAAGTCCTAAATTGTAAATAGGCTTTGAAAACAGTATAGTTTTTGAAGATTTTCTTACAGGGGGAGGATAAAATTGCTTGTTTCATCCTTCAGTGTAGTAAAATGGTGTCCCTTACATAAAATGGAATAATCAAGGTTTGCTTTTGTGGGTGGCAGGTGGGGTGTTTGGTTTATTTGGGAATATTTTCAAGCTGTGAAGGGTTGCATCTGTGGATGCAGAATCTATAGATACAGAGAGCCGACTGTACTTTAGCTCTCAGCCAAGAAAATAAATAGATGTTACTGATCCTCACATATGTTAGACCTATAATGAGTCAGTTCAGACTGAGGGATCTTAACAGTACCTACCACAGTATCAGTGAAACACTATAGTTATATTAAAGGGTTGGTAAGCTCTTGGTGGAAGTTGAGAAATCCAAAAGATTTGTGAATTCCAAAATATATTGTGAAATCCAAAATACGCATGTATAATATTGTTATTAATATGTAATTGTACTGGAATCATTTCCCCCTTTAGATTATGCATTACTTTACATTATATTGCCATTCACATAACATTAGAATTACTTCCTGTTTCCATCTCATGTAGTAAGCTTTTCATGGAAATTGCTTTATTTACAGAAATTTGCTTTGCTAACATTGCCATGTAGATACTGTACAAGTATGTAGCTGTCAGATTCTTGCTAGTACATTTTTTATAATCCCTACATGTATAACTATACATTGAAAATATTTAAGGGTGTACAAGGTATCACATGCTAGGGCAATAGGTATTCATCCATGCAAGTGTTTCATATGTCTGTATGTTTCAGTAGTTTTTACTTAACAACTAATTCTCATATTTATTATATTCAGAATTACCCTGTTATATTTATTTGGAAATCTGTGAATAATTTAGATTTCTATCAGATTAACCCTTCCAAGTGTTAAGACGTAAACTGCAATAATAAATTATAGACATCATTTAAAAATATCCTTAAAAGTGCAGACCAGAATTCTGTAATGTGTCACACGGCAAATTAATACATCAATTAACTTTCTAGCTGTTTACTGTAATTTGAAGATCAGTCATTAGGCCATGATTAACACAGACATGCACTTAAAACTGTTTTATACAGCTGGGTGTTCTTGAGGCATTACACCTGTTTCTAGAAGCAAGTTATGATTTTCTTCAAAAGCTTGAGAAAAACGAGTAAACACCTTTTCAAATAACCTGTTTTCATTTCTGTAGAACACTTGAGGTTCTTTAATGTTCTAGTCCCTGTTCAAATCCACTAAAACCTGGCTCTTAAGCTCCTCTCAGGAATTAAGTGGGCAGTCTGGTTTATCACACACTCAGGTGAACAGTTCATCCGTTACTCTCCCTGTAATGTGGGTGTTGCTGCGGAATGCAAGTGTGTTTAAATCTCTTACGGGTTAAGATTCCCCACAGAAAGTAATACATAAATTACTGAATACATTAGTGTGCAGTACCTGCTCTATTCATTATCTTCAGATCCATTCAGAAGAGTCTTCACTAGCCCCATCACATTTGTGTTTGCTCATTTTCTATTCTCTCTCTTTTCCTCCTTTCATTCTTTTCCTCTTTTCTTTTAATAATGCAACCAAAGAAAATAAGTCTTATTTTACAATTCTGTATCCTTGGATTTGCACTGTTCATTTAAATAGGCATTTTTTAAATAGGCATTCAGAAACATTAAGGATCTACTCCTATGATGAGAAGTGGACATTATGATAATTTATGTCCTTCAAACAAGCCGTTCCATAGTTGCAGGCATTATTCAGTCATTTAGCAGGTAAACAAGTTGTGCTTCATAATGGTGGTGGGGAGGGGGGAAGAGTTCATCATTTGGCAACTGTACTCATGGCTTTAGGCCTGCCTGGAGATAATAGTGAGAGAGGAAAGATCATGTAGGGACTGTGGTTAGATGGTCATGCAGCATCTTTATTTAGATATGTAGTCCCCAGCTTTCATAAATGAGAATCAAGAGGACTGAGCTATTATGTGAACGAAGTGAGTACTTCCTTGTTACCATTGCACCTCTCTCTCTCTGGCTTTTCTTCGCAAGCGAAGATTCAGGAGCTGATTACTAAAAAGGCCAATCCCAGATAAACAAGTCCGGTTGCAGAAAGCACAGCAGAAGGTCTCCTTGGGTGATGTTTCCATGTGGCGATTCTTTCTGCGTTGTCGTTTCTCTTCAAGACTTGTTCGGCGTGAGTTTTCAAATAAGGCTGCAACATTGTGGATAGCATTGTGGACCATTGCACCAGTTTGCCCTATTTTCAAGTGCTACCTGTTACATTCCCTAGTCCAGCCCACCTGCCTGTTCCAAATAGACACCTTTCTAAAAAGCCTTTAATGATACTTCCCACGACTAGAAACCCTCTTATATATATCCCATGGCACTTTGAGGCTATTTGGCTGAGGGAGACGGCTTCTTCGGTTTCCTGTACCTCTGAAGTATCTGGCCACTGGTTGCATGAGTAGTTGGCGCTCAGGTTTATTTGAACTAGATTCCCTTTGAATATTGCCTCACTAATAGAAAAAAAAAAAAAACCTCACTTTTGTCATTAGTAAGGTTTCTGTTTGCAGCGCAAACATACTGTGGGATACAGACGATGACCAACGTTCATCAAGTATTATGTGTATTTTTTTAAAAAAATCTTTCTTCTTTTACTAGGCACCTTAATAATGAACATGCATTGGATGACAGAAGCACTGCTCAGTGTCGGGTGCAGATGCAAGTGGTTCAGCAATTAGAAATACAGGTTTGGGAAAATGTTAAACTTTTGGACATGTTGGATTTTGTTGAGAAAATTGCCTTTGGTTGTATGATTGATAAACTGTTAATGTTTATGAGATATGTAAAATTTTCATTCTATCTTTTAAAATGAAGAAATGATAATTATTGCAAGTGCAACCTGATACATGCCTGTTCTGAGATAAATGCCATTTAGCTCACTAGAACTTACACCCTGGTAAATGTCCATTGGATTTCAAACTCAATTACAATTTGGACCTTTTAGGAAGTAATGGTTCATACACAGTGAAATTCTGACATCGCCTAATTTTCTTAGGAAGGTTTTTTTTTGCACTGCTTTGTGGATCATCTTAATTTAATCTGCGATAACATTGTTCAGTTCCGGGTTAAAATCGCTGTTCTGGAGTTCATCTATTCATTTTAGTATAGGATGACCATGATCCAGATTTTTTGGGGGGGGGGCTATCCTATTATGATAGGGTGAGGCTGAGACCAGGGGCCACCAACATGTCTACAATCCGTGGTAGTTTTCTCAACCTTTCAAGACAGTTGTTGATAAACATATATGCACTTGCAAGCATACGTACATGTACTCATTACCAAAGCTAGCCAAGTGTAAATATGTATACATTTTTGGCAGCACATTTCTTCCCACTTGACCTCCCCATATTCCTCTCTATGCATCCTTACGATGGGTCAAGCTTATATGTTCCAGTGGAGTAGGAATGGACAACTGCCACAGGTGATGGGTACCCTGGCCTTCTATAAGACCCTCATGTACCTCCACCATATATTTTAAAAGTAAAATAAAAATAAACAAAATGTGGAACACCTCTACATATCCCGTGGGGCTGGGAGTGTTTTGCTATGTTTCAGAGCCCCTGGGTTGTTTTAGGCCAGAAGAGATAATCATTTACCAGGGAACTAAATTAGAAATGATTGCCTTGAAATTTCTTTACAACTTCTGCAACAAAGGAGGAGCTTGGCGGGGGGGGGTGTTGCGTAAAGCCTGTGGCCCCCACTTTCCCTACCACTACAACAGAGGATTTGGTTTGCATGTAGGCGCTTTACAGCTGTACTGTGCTCACTTCAGTTGCTTTCAGCCTCATACATAAAATTATGAGAGAGAATTAGGGTTAAAGTATAAAAGGTTGCAGTAGAGCATTTCCGGAGTGCTAGCTCCTTACCCCTCTCCTTGAAGACTAATTTGCACAGCAAAACTCATATAATGACTTCACTATTCACATGATAGCTTTTATTTCATGGCAGGACATTGCTCTTTCTGTCATATATGAACAGTAACTATCCATAGCCCAAACATAATAAAATTATAACTGCTTGCATGACTTATATAAATCAACCCTCAAGGTAGGCACCCAAAGTACAGGTGCACGTCAAGGAGTAAGAATCAGCAAGATGGTACAGCCAGTGAGAGCTGAATGGACTGGATAGTAGAGCAGTCAAGAGTCTTGACCAGAGAAGGACTAAGATGACATTGGCAGGACTCTAGGGTTTCCAATTTGGCAGAACAAATATGCCTTCATATCCTGCTTTGAATACATTGTTGTTGTAATGGTGGTAGTAGTGGTGATGGTGATGATGATGATGCATGCTGTGGAAAAATTATGTTTAATTTGTAATCTCTTTAAAACTCAATAAATGTAATCTCAATAAAATTCAATAATAGCATATATTCTATCTATCTAATATACATCCTCTTCCTGTTTTAGTGCCCAGTACAACTTCCAAAGCCCACAAGGGTCCTCTCTTAATGATAGCATCTATATGTCACATTCACATAACAGAAGTAGCAGCTGAAATCAAATTCTTTCTTACCACAAAATCATCTGAACACATTTTGGGAGCATTGCAGGACCTCTACTTTTGATCTCACCTGGGAGGTGAAGAATTAAGGTTTATAATAATAATAATAATAATAATAATAGTAAATTGAATGAAGTACATTAGTTTTTTGTCTCTCTCTCACTCTCTCTCTGTCTCTCTTAGAGGTGGGGAGCTTATTTTCATTACCCATCCTAAGACTTTGGGAGGAAGTAGGCTATGAATATAAATAAATGCATTTGTAATTCCTGCATACATTTCCATTTTATATTATATAGTATTTTGCACAGAATCTCACAGTTAGTACAAGATCCAGTTGCTAGGCTAGACTGAAGTGTAAAGACTATTCTCAAAGTTTCTCACTGTTGAGGAGACATGGTGTCTTGATCCATCAAAATGCTTCATCAAAAAAAGTCATCCTCTTCACATTTTAGGACCTTCTCTTGCTAAAATTTCATGGAAGTATTTTGCTCAAAAACACTGGATTTTGCACAGAAACACTGGTTTTGCACAAAATATTTTTTTTTTCAAAAAAGAGTCTAACATGCAAAAAATATAATAATCATGAAATTATTTTGACAATAATATACATAGGAATTAATTTAAAATTTATATTCATGCTTCCAACTAGAGAACACCCATTGAATCTGTTGCTGAATTATGAATTAACCCTTAGAGAAACCCCAATGATTCCAATGATTAGTTGGCACTAATAATTGAATTCACATCTTTATAAACTTGGCTGGAAAATATGTGTTAAGGATTTATGGTTTGATTTCACAAGCTTACTGATTTAAAGTATTCAAATTAACCTTCCTAGAATACTCCTTTTAAGGTTTTTAGCTTTTTTGTGCATGATAGTTTTGTACTTTAACATCGGAGTGATAATTTATTTCTACATTTTAGATAATTGATACTGTCAATATCTCAGACTATAAATATTGTTCTGTTGAATGCTTAAGAATCAGTTGGGAATTGGTTCTAATAAATCAGAAAGGAGAGACTTTGCAAATAACTGTGATGAATTTCCTGAAACATGTTAAAGGGTTTCATAATGCACTGTTTACTGTTTCCAAAGGCTCTCTTATAACACAAAAAAGCCAAGTGGGGTTTCTGCTTCCAGGGTGACCAATTATGAGTTCTTTTTGCCCCCTTTTGTGTGTCTGATAGAAAAGTAAGGTCCATCAGTTGTAATGAGACCCAGTACAGTGTAGATGTCAGCTTAGTGGCAGAGTTCAGCATTTCACACTGCCTGGTCCCTGTCACGCTATTGAATTAGATTGATGATGGCAGATTGCAGGGGGGCACTAACTGGACCTCAGTGGGAATGGATTAAGTGTGCAGACAGTTCTAGCAGGCGCTGAGCTGTGAGAACCCTTCACCCTTTCACCACTGTTGGCACTAGCCCATTGCTAACAGTGTCCTCAGGACTTTAAAGAAACACATGGACCATCTAATTTATGGTCTTGGTAACTTGTTACTGGTGAGGCAATGGTGACCTCAATTCTCTTATTGACAAAAAGATGAAGTATTATTTGTTTTCCCCGACCTTTTAAACATAAGCAAACCTCTGTGGGCCTCTCCCTCATGCCAGCCCCCAGAAGAGCCAAAGTTACCTTTCTTTATATAGAAGTTTCTACTGGCACAAGATTTGATATGCAGGATCCATTACCCTATAACAGTCTCCAAAGATAAGATGTATCACATGAAATAAAATAGCTGTATTAGTCATTTCTAAAATGCTTCTGATCTCACTCTTTCTTTAACAGCTTTCTAAAGAACGTGAACGTCTTCAGGCAATGATGACCCACTTGCACATGCGACCCTCGGAGCCCAAGCCATCTCCAAAACCTGTAAGTGCATATTGCTTTATAAACAGTAAATAGGCCCGTGAATGTAACAGACTAAGAAAATGAACAATTTAGTGACAGTTGGAAAACAATGAGTATGATGAAAAATATGGCAATAAAATGAAGCTAAAATGCAATAGCTTGTCAAATTGTATGTTGCTTTAAAAGTAATGCTATCTTTTACCAAATCTGTCCAATCTGCGCCATAGGTGACACTAAACAAAGTACACCTATAAGTGCACAAATCACTGCCTTGCAGCTGAAGCTAGAAAGAATATCTTCTTTGAAATAGACTCACAGATATTAAAAGGAAAGCTGTTCTGGGGGAAAAAAATCTGAAGTTCAGTTGACTCTGAAACAGTTTAGGGAAATGTTAGAAGGGTAAACCAAGTGTGGATTACTCACAAGTATAAACAGTATGCATTTTTCTTATTGTTTAGAGGTCCGTTTAAAATGCAGGCTGCAAAAGGCATTGCACTTTGAAACATCTTTGCTTTTGGTTACAGCACAGAAAATGGTGTTACGGAGGAGCAAGACTTTAACCTAACACTGATATTCACAAGTGAGATCTGCTCCTCTATTGATTCAGACTTGCAAGCTTTGAATTACTGGTGCTGCATACTTTATCTATGCTTTGGAGTAGAAGGTTGTAATGGAAGGATATATGGTAACTGTTTTTATAAATAGCAATTTTAAACATACTGGCATGCTAGGTGAGCATTTTTTGCACAAGTACAGGAGAAGCTGTCCTGCTTTTTCATAAGGTTACTTTGGGGTCTTAGTCTCCAAAACTTGGAAGGAGTAAATAAAAGCAACAAGATGGTTTTTTAAAAGTTAACTAGCCTATCACACCCTGTTAATGATTACTTAAAATGACAAAATAGCCTGTCTTTTATGTTTCCAGATCTATAGCTTCACAGGTTTGAGGGCACACTTTGTATGCCGATGGATAAAAAGGTGTATCATTTGTTAATTTCCCAGTTCATGGTTTCATGGGATAAGATTTATTTATTTTATAGTATACAAGCCTTAACTGAAATGTTTGTTCTTATATCAGATTTTTTTCACTCTAAATTACTTGGTGTTTTCTGCATAATCTGACACCTACCCTTCTTAAATATTTTTGCTTCTTAATTGACACAGTAATCACAAATTATAATCCTACAGTTCTTAAACATTTTGAGTTGGGTTCTAAATGTTCCTAAACTGTGTAAAAATGCAGAATAAATTTGCATTCAGAATTATTTCCACACCATATGATTTGAAGTCATTCCAGATTTTGGGAATATCCTATCTTTGCTACTGTGACTGTCTCATTCCTATGAAATTATTTTTCTCATGGCTTTCTATAGTATAATGTAGATAATCACATGACAGAATAATTGTCTCGTAAATCCATCAGGAATCTGCAGCTTGTTCTTTTCCAATTAATTATTCAATCAGTAAATTTTTTAAAACTCCAGCAGCATGGTTACATCTACACTAATAAAGAATTTTCAGCCTATAATCCAAAACAGAACCTGAATGAATAATGTAATTGAAGTATTACATTACATAAACCACACATGAAAGAATTGCTAATTGCGTTTGATGGTGGGCAATTAATACAGAATCTTAGATGAGTGATTTAAAATGAAACCACAGTTTAAAGTTCCCTTTGGAACCAGAGATATCTGAAGTGGTGATCTGTACTACTGGCCTCAAATTGGTTTGAAAGAAGAGTGGTCAATACAAAAAAAAAAAAAAAACCACCCTAAAATTTATACACTGTACAAAAGAAGCTTCAAAATTGATATGATAGTAGAGATTTATGGTCTCATGTGCAGTGGCTCAGTTGAGACGGCCCACACATTTGATAAATATTAATAGCATGAATTTATTACCAAGGAGAAATGAGCTCTGTTGGTTCATCACTGCACCCTTAACAGCTATCAGTACATGAACACAAGGTGCAACCGCACTGTCTATTATATGACCCCATTTACTCTCTGAATGGTACTTCATTAAATGGTACCTTTTGGCCATGCTATGGATGGATGAAAATCAAAGTTATCAAGGCTGCGAGTCCTGAATAATGAGTTTCACCCAACCTTGAATATATTCAGATGAGCTGAGGTGGCTAAGTGCTCATCCTAGATTTTACATGCTTTTCTTTAGTTAATAATACATTCTTTTTTTTTATCAGCCCACGATTGCATGCCGACAAACATGTTGTGCTTATTATTGCCATCTAGTAGAATAACCTACCATAACATTGTAAACATAGTGGTTTGCATACACACCGACTTCAGCATTTCCAAATGTTTTGTAATTTGTGAATAAGTTTGCAACATGTGCTCTCTTCCGAGGTAAATTAAGAAAGAACTTTAGCAGGTTGAGGGGTGTGGAGGTCAGTGGCATATGAATTTGAAGTCTGAATGTATCTAAAGAGAATGTATTTTTGAAGTGAATAGAATATCTCACAGGGTAAAAGATATTGATAAATGAGATGAAATATCCTATCAGCATGTCAGTTCAAAGTTTCTCATAATAGCATGTCAAGACAGATCCACAGTACTTCACTGCTACTGTATATGCTTCTGGGAACTTAAAAGACAGGATTTTTTTTTTTTTACCTTATGAACAAGTTTAAACACTCACAAAATGTACTGAATGCAGCATTTATCAACAATATCGTATTTCCCCACCTCTCCCCCAATATGTACTTAACAAAGAATAACAGTTTGTAACTTATTGGGAACAGATGCACTTGAGGATGCCTTGGAGGTGCCAGTCGTTATTATTAAACTGCTAATGCGCTTCTTCTGGCTGTTGCCCAAGAAAGAAGAACAATTAGCTGGCATATGTTAATTTTTGTTTCCCTAACAAATCTCTCTGCTGACTAAATGTGTAAAACAAATCCACAAAGAAAGATCAATCAATGCTGCATGCCATTAAAAAGAGGTTTATCTTAAGAAGTATATTTGGGATTTGGAAAGGCAGGTGTTACTAAATTATGAACACAAGCCAAATTATCCTTGTTTAGTCTCTTTAGGCACAGCCCACCCATCCTCTTGTGCACTTTTACATTCAGCTATCATTCATTTCAGTGATGCCTTTTGCACAGAAGGACTTTTCTATAGATCATGTGCCCTGTACTTTGGTCCAGCTAGAAGCAGAACAATTAATGTGAGCTACCTTGTTTAGGTCTGCACATTCTTAGTATACTGTGTAAATGACTATAGATTGTCTCTTATGAGTATCACCTAAGTCTATGGCAGCAATCATTTGGGATGTTGCTTCTCTGAGTATCAATTTTACTAATTGGATGCTATTTATGACAAAAGATGTATGGTAAATATGACAGAGTTAATATGCATTTTTTGATAATGAGAAGCAGGGCCTTTCTTGCTGAGGGGTGTAATGAAGGGCACACTGTTAAACAGCTTGCATACATTCTCACCTTCTTCCCTCCCCCAACCCATCCTGACACCCTCTTTCCAGGGTACATCAGCTATAAGTGACACTGTAATCATAAATTGAAAATGATACTTCCAGAGGAATTGGCAAACTTGACATTTCATTATATTTGTTAACACATGCCACAAATGATTGTTAGTGAAGAAATTCCATTTCCCTCTCTCCATCTCCAATCAGATTTAATTTGAAAATTTTCAGCCTCCTCCGGCTAATTTGCAATTAAGACAATTTTGTTTGAATATGTAGTAATGTCATTACCATTCCACCAAATTAGCAAGGAGACTAAAGGTCAGTGTAAAATTTTCCAGCTGGCTGGAGCCTCTCAGCTGAGATTTGGGACTGGAAGAAGGAAATCCAGCAGCATCACAATAGCAACTTATTTTAAGTCTCATTTGTCTAAAGCAAAGGTGCATATCTGTGTCTTGCTCTGGCTTCAGCAGGAGATTGACCTGCCCAACAATGGGGTCTGTTAGTAATAAGCTGCAAGATTCTTTTGCAGGGATACACAGTTGCAATCAAGTCTTGTTGGACTAGGAGGGTAGTCCTAAGTAACATTGCAGCAGATTATTAGATAACCTCTAATAGCATCCTCTAATTAGAGTTCTTATGATACAATTTCATCCTGTAATTAGTTGAGATTGGCTGCTTCCTTTTGCAGCTTATTAGTGGCAACACAGCTGTAGAAATGTATTCACTCCCATTTGTCAAACCTTTTTAAATACTTTCCCCCCACTACCCCTTTTGCCTCT
>JAUMIR010000005.1:181351095-181388595 GCA_030847615.1 Gambelia wislizenii | reverse complement strand
TGGGGGAACGCACCAAAATATTGCATTCTCAACAGTGTCAGAAGATCGCTATGAAAACAGAAAGGGTGACCCTACCAGACACTTGAATCCTTCAGCCATTCTGGGTGCGTTGCATTGCCCTGTACGAGGCTTCACTTTTCTATTGATGGGGACAAATCACTAATAAAAAGTGATGCTTTACTCACTGCCACACTACACATCCGGAACACTGGAGGACAACATTGTCTGGTAAGGTTGCCCCTTCCTGTTCTTCTAGTGATCTTTTGATGTGGTTTTTGCCACATCTGATAATCTCCTATATTTCAGAGAAGGGACTAGCACAAGCACTTCTGGAGTATTCCTTGCCTAAGAGAACCTATAAAATTAATGGAGTTGCCATAAGTCAACAGGTGACTTGAATGCACATACACACACATAGTCTTATTCAAAGGCACAGCTCTGTTGTTGTGTTGTTCTATGACTTCAAGTTGTTTTTGACTTACGGTGACCCTAAGGTGAACCTATCACAGGGTTTTCTTGGATCAAGAGGAGGTTTGCAACTGCCTTTTTATTTTATTTATTTTATTTATTTATACCCCGCTCTTCAGCCACAAAGGCTATCAGAGTGGCTTACAAATGGTCAATTTAACAGTTCCTCTGAGGCTGAGAGAGTGTGACTTGCCCAAGGATAGCCACGTTAGTCTGTATCAATAGACAAAGGGATCTTATAGCTTCTTTGACACTAATTGAAAGAAAGACATTTGTAGCATAAGTTTAATGTATCTGAAGAAGAGACTGAGTCTACGAAGCTTATGCTACAGAATTCTTTCAGTTAGCCTCAAGGGTGCTACAAGATCCTGTTTTAGCCCTCTGTGTGGATGCTCCTTGTTAGTTGTGGTTATAAACTTTGCACCTAACTCAAAACATAGTATCATTATCAACATTCAACTATTTAGTTCAGAAAGTCAGAACATCCCAGTACAAATAAAATATTCTTCATTCACTGTTTTTTCCCCCTCTGAATAGGGAGCATCACACAGATCAAAGATCAAAGTATTGTCAATATCTTGATCCTCTGATATAGAGACTCCTTGGCTTAATAAATTGAAATCCCACCAATCCTTTTTCTAGATCTGCTTTGTTTTCTGTATTCCAGAGATGAAGATTTTGGTGTGAACCTTCTGTGTCAACCTGCATGGTAGCCTTTTAAAAAAGCAAAGAAAACTAACTTTGAAAAATTATTTATTTTCAGAAGCCCAACGTTAGTGAAAAACATACCCACCAGCTTAGGCTATGGAGCAGCACTTAATGCAAGCTTACAGGTAAAACTGAAAATGTTTGCTGCTTTTGCATGTCCTGTTCGTTCTGGCTGTGTTGTTACCTGTAATGAAATAGAACTCTCCATGTTTATGTGGTCATTATGGATAATGCTAATAGATGGGTTAATCTTCCAAATAAGTTGTACTACCTAGCACGGCAAGAAGTACTAGTTCTAATGCTTATTACTTTTGATGTGAAGAGGCAAGAAGGACACCCTGTGGCAAAATCTGGAACACTCCGTTTTGCTGCAAATGCTAGATTGATAGAAGCTTTTGCAAATGCATGTGGATATGCATTAATATTTATCCAAGCTGTCATGAATGATTTCACATCATAGTGTTGGGGAACATGGTGCTCATGGCAAAAACTTTAAAGTTTAATTATAAGATATAATTTTTATGCAGAAAAGACCAATGTCAGAACTCCTTTATTTTGAGATAAGTTCTGGTCATTTTTTTTATAATCCAGCTGCTCCCTTGCAGTACAAAAGAACAGCACCGTGCATGTTTGGATGCAAGGTTGAGGATTTAAGTGCACTTTAGAGTTAGAAGTACTTTGGAAACAGAGAACATTGTGCATGTCAGTGTCAGAGCATATTTAATAGCTCCATGCAGTGATGCAAGAATATGTGGACAAGTCTACCATGTCAGATATGGAACAAATGGCACAAAGATGTTTCTAGTCATCATTTGGGCCTGTTTACATGTATATACATCAATACATATTAAGCTGCTTCCAAGGATCAAATGGCTAACAATTCTGCACCATCTTTGTTTCGCTAGGCTGCGCTGGCAGAGAGTAGTTTACCTTTGCTTAGTAACCCCGGATTGATAAACAATGCATCCAGTGGCTTACTACAGGCAGTCCACGAAGACCTCAATGGTTCGCTGGATCACATTGACAGCAATGGAAATAGCAGCCCAGGCTGTTCTCCTCAGCCTCACATGTGAGTGTGGTCAGAATCCTTTTATTGGGGGAAATAATTTCTCTGGAACTATGTGATGCTTTACATCAGACAGAGGTAAGAGCATTCAGAAACTAGCCACACGTTTTGCAGGAAAGTTCCTTTAGTTCATGTGAACAGCATGAACAAACATTTCCCAATATCTGTGTGATGGCATGACAGTGCTGAGAGGATGCAACATGAAATGCCCTTGTACACCCTGAAAGACTGCTTTTCTTACACTGAATAAAATAGAAAGATGCTTCTCTGACAGAACTGTGGATTGGTATGCTGGGATGCAGTCTGGTTATATGTGCTTATGCATCTCTGGTTTGCCTAGAACATACTGTATCTGTATAGCAGGATGTTTAGAACTGTAGAGCCATAAGAAAGAAACTGTCAATATGATTTGCAGGATATTTCGTTACCATGTTTTTCATAATACATGTTTTGTTTTGGTTTTTTTGTTTTGTTTTTTACTGTAGTACTGGTCATCATTATATTAATATTCAGAGTAAATAATGTTCCTCTTTCTATCAAACTTCTGAAATAGATTTTCCTTGGTTTTTTTCTGGGCTGTGAGGCCGTGTTCTGGAATAGTTACTTTCTGATGTTTCGCCTGCATCTGTGGCTGGCATCCTCATTCTCTGAGGATGCCAGCCACTGATGCAGGAGAAACATCAGAAAGAAACTATTCCAGAACACGGTCTCACAGCCCAGAAAGAAACCAAGGAAAATCTATGGATGCTGGCCGCGAAAGCCTTTGACTTCACAAACTTCTGAAATGTTTACTGAGGTTTATCCATAAGACTGGATAGGAAGAGCAGTCTTGTTAAAGTTACTTGTAATTTAACTTTACTTGCAGGTCCTTAACCCATTTATGGACTGTCACAGAGATACTGCCCATTTATATAACCATAAAATGCAAAGTTTAACTGTTATCCTGAGTTTACATAGAAGCTAGTAAAGTGTAACTTTTTGCCTGTCTTATAAATCAGTGTAATTACATATTCAACTTTAATTACTGGTGCGTCTGTATTGGCAAGGTTTATATGTTATATTTTATGCAAGACTACGATTCCTATTAATATTTAGCAGCTAACTATATCATTAATTACTCTAAAATCTTTCCCCCACCATCTTTTTAATGCAGCTCAGAGAGTGGCAGAATTAAAAATTGATGTATTGTGGATTTCAGAAATGTGTATGAAGCCTAAGAAATGCTTGGCCTTAATCAGGGGTGTCAAATGTGGCAAATTCTTGTTTAGTAAATAGTAAAACACGTACCTTCGAGGTATCATTTCCCAGGTTATTTATATAATAATTAGAGATATGACATCTAAGTAGACAGAGATATAAGTTTGCTGTAGGATTATTCTTTTTAATATACAATTATATCCTTAGTTAGTGATAGTATCTTTGTATTTCAAATGTTGTACCCAGTCTGTTTTTATTATTTAATTTTCTCTTTCATATTTTCCATATTTATTATACATGTATTTTTGGAACAGTAATTGCAAGTAGAGCGGTATGCATTTTTTTGTATTAAATTATCAGAGATGTGTATTTTGATTTGCCCTTTTACATTTGAAGATTTCATGCATTTTACGTCTTTTTTTTCTCTCTTGCAAGGCCAGTAAATACGTTATCTTACAGATGCATTTATATCTCTAAGATAATATACTTAATTGCTTTATTTGCCATTCATTGCATCACCTTAGGGGGAAAAACTGTATACATACACCAGTGAATATGAACATTAATGGGCTTTAGTGAGTTCCAAACCATTACTTTTTTTTTTTCCAAAATGGAAAAATTTATCTTTTGGAAGTGTCTTTAAATGCATTAAATAATACAAAAGAAGTAGTAAAACGTGAAGTAGAAAGAACATGAATATAAGCTCTTGAGAGCAACAGTACTCTAAAACAAGTAAAGTGAGCCATCAGACAAAAGTTTTTATATCCCGTGTTGTATGCTATCAACCATGCATTGGGTAGCTTGAGGCCTTTTACTTTTAGCAGTTCTCCTGAGTATGCTAATGCTCGCTTTCTGTCTAAAATGCCAAGACAATAAAACTTTAAAGAGCAAACAAGAGTTAGATCATGTGTATTAAAAACAGCAATTTCACAGAAATGAATGACATTTGCTATTTAGAGTTGTTTGGCAAAAGTGTAGCAGATCTCTCTCTCACCTTCTCCCATTCCCTCTTCTATATTTTCTGAGTAACTCATGTAGACAGTGCGTGGCAAGCACCACACATGTCATATAGAATCAGTTTACTCTGCTGCGGAACCTTAGGTGCCGCAAGACTTCTTTGCTTTTACAGAAAGTATGTACATGTGTACTAATAAGACCTGTTGTAGATTATAGTAATAATTCCAGGTTGAAAATAAACATCAGGAGGAGGAGCAGAAGCTGTAAATTAAAAATAATACAGGGAGAAAATAACTACTGTGGATGGTTGCATTAGCACTACGCACATGCAACATAACAGAAATTACAGAACATCAGTGTTTGAGTGATACTCTGCCATTATGACATGCTGTCATTAACTAATATAAGGTGGCCAATTCATAATATTAGTCATGGTGTGTTTGCCAGAGAGCAGGATCTTATAGGATCAAGAACACATACGTTTTGTCTTGAGCTGAAGAGGGGTTGAGTAAACTATCTCAATAAAATTTAGCTCAGGATGGGAGAATGTATGAGGTAAAGGCAAAAGTAATGACAATAAAGCCTTATAAAGTCCTTTCACTTATCACATGCAATAGTACCTATACGCAAACTCTGAATCCTTTCGTTAATGGCCAAACAACACATGAAGTTGGGACTCTGTAATTGGGTTTCCTATTAAATTTTTACAAATAGCATCTGGTTTGGATTTGAGTTCGAGCATGCAGGGAGGTGGGGGAGGATGACACTGGTTTAGTTCCCCATCCCTGTCTCTCAAATTGTGGGAGACTGGGCATCGTTGCCATTTGCAGCTACTCCTGGATTCTTTTTGGGGCCGCATTACCAACTTCTGGCCACCATAGTGTCCAATACATTATGGTACTTAAACCAGGCAGGCCAAGTCAGCTTCTTAAGTCTTGGCATTTCAGGATATTTGCAGGCCCAGACCGTCCTCCCCCCTTTCTCTCCCCCTCAAATAACACACGGACACAAATTCTTCTACAACTATGTATTGATTACAATTTGGAAAATAAATGTTAGGTGCAGGTTAGTAATAAAAAAACATGCATTGAATGTAAGACATGATTCATATAATTACGTTACAGGATATGACTATTAGAATGTTAGACTTCTATACAGACTATGAAAATGGCTCCTCCCATTATCTGGGCAACACAGCTTGGCAGTATAGTCTCTCCTCCAGCTCTAAACAGAGTTAATGAAGTGTGAGTTTAAAGTTACATTTATTGGGTCACAGAAGAGCATTACAGGAGGAACTGACCCAATGAGAGTGCCCAGTACCCCCAAAGCTTCAAGATGCTTCTAAGGAAAGGTCATAAAAACTTCAGGGAACCGTACGGGTGGAATAGAACAAAGAGACAAACATGGAGGCAATGGACGGGCTCCTGCCCCCATCTAAGGGTATGCTTGGAAGTAGACTGGGACAAGGTACCCAGGCTCCCAGCCCCCATGAACATCCAGACCAGAACTCCATCTGGATTGTGATTAGACTAGGAAATGACAGTGAGACACGCTAGGGAATTATGTTTCTTTTCCAGCCTCATCTGAATATGACCTAGGCTGTTGTTGATAACTGTAACTACAGTACATCTAAGAATGTCTGAAGGAAGGTGCCTTCATGTGAGAGAAACCTCATTTATAATGTAGATTGCTTAGCATCAGCTTCTCCAGAGCAGAAGGGGATCCATTACAGGTCCTATCATAAGGACTGAACCTTGATCTCTGCATTTTTAAATACACTTGGTAGTAATTAACACATATAAACATCATCATTCTAAACCATCTAACATATCTTTATCCATCATAGGCCTTTTCTACATTGGCCAGAATACCCTGCTTTCCGCCCATAGTATTCTGACCCTGGAGCTGGGCCAGATAACCTCCCCGCATTACTGTGATGAAATGGGCAGAAATCCAGAAGTCCACAGACACATGCCAGCCCGTATCTGCAGGCTCTCCAATGCTCTCACACATCGCACTCTCTAAAGCCAGGAAGGAGGCCCTTAGCATGTGATAAAGACTGGTCACATGCACAGGGCCATGATCATGTGCTGGGGGCCGCCTTCCCAACTTCAGAGTGACACCAGTGGCAGCAGTGGTGCCATCCAGCGATGCAGCCTTGCATGCAGGTACGGACTCCAGAATTCCCATGACAGACCCATCTGGGTTTTCCCATATGATGCGGGTTTTCCTGTGTGTTTTTTAAAAATGTTTTAAAAGGGTTTACCTGGCTTTGCTTTTGATGCCATCAGGACTGTCCAGAGGCAAATTGGAGCAAGAGCCCTATGTCATTTGGACTGCAGGGTTCTGACACAGGGGGAAGCCGGGGTAAATCGCCTATTTAGACAAGCCTATAAACATCATTCTCATCATCAGGTTCTTCTGTATAGTCATAGCTTCTCATAGGAGATTTTCACACGGGGCAATTATTCCCCTGAGAGATCGGGAGAGAAATGGGGCTCTTCCGGGAGCAGAGCTCCGTTTCGCACGCTCCTTTCCTTCTCCCGATCTGACGTCGTCCTCACTCTGTGCTGCTTCCATTTCTCTGCCAGTATCTTCCGTCATTTTTTAAGAACAAAGAACTTTCATTATTAAAAAATGACGGAAGATACTGGCAGAGAAATGGAAGCAGCACAGAGTAGGACGATGTCAGATCGGGAGAAGGAAAGGAGCGTGCGAAACGGAGCTCTGCTCCCGGAAGAGCCCCATTTCTCTCCCGATCTCTCAGGGGAATAATTGCCCCATGTGAAAATCTCCTTAGTGTCTGCTAAGGTATTATACAGACATTTCCTAAAGGCTTTTATGTGTACACAATCCTGTCCCCTATATCATATTCATAAGGCTCTTAATAATATAACAGCTAATTATCCAGGACAGAATACATTCTCTTCTCTTGCCATTTAAGGGTTATTCTCCTTAAGCATTGTTAAACCTTAACAGTGTCCATTACAATAAACAAGTTCATGAGCATCTGTTACAAGCATAATGGGACATATCTCTAGTTTATATCTATTTTAGCATTAGCCCTATTGGTATCTCAGCATGTTTGGGCAGCATGTCCAGGCCAGTTATCGGTCTATCAGGTTATTAGGAATGGCTGTCATTGTTTATTAAACAGTATCTTTGGTTGTTGAAGACTCGCCATAAGGCAATATGATAAGAATTTTAGCTAGGCTTCTTTTTATCCTTTCCTTATGCCCACTCAGCTTGTCTGTTGACCAATCCAAATAACCCACAACTGAGGTGTACACTAACTCTTATCCAATCAAAATAGAGATTTGAAGTAAGATAGATGTTATTATTATCCCTCCCCTCCCTCCAGCTAGGGTACATATCATGGTTTGTCTCCTCTCCAAAATCTACTGTTGTCCCCACTTTTGGAGTACAAGTGCTTTCTGAGCACAAGTGCTTCTGCGTTTGGCTCATCTATTTACATTCCAGAGTATCTGGCATTGTTCCCAGACTGACGTGAAAGGTGTTGCTGCTTTGCTGCCAATGCAGGCACACACTCTCACAGTTCTAATTGCCTGCATTAAATCTTATGCCCTCTATATGTAATATTAGGTTGAATTCTGTACTTTTATGAGCAGAGCACAAAGTTGACAACAAAATAATCTGACCTGTAGCAGATCTAATACTTTGCCTTTCTATAGATTTTCCAGATTAAATCACTGCCCTCCTGAAGTTGCTGTTAGTGATGCAGGGCAAAGCTGAGTCTTAGGATAAAATTGTATGTTTAAGGCATGCAAACAAAGGATTAATTCTTTCCCCTCTCTGCCTTGTCTCTGATTCACATGGGAGCCCTCATGCCTGCTTTTTGTAAAATAACAAGACTCTGGGAGTTCCTATCATGGGACTTCCATGGGCAGATGTACCATAAGTATTCCCTGTAGGTGAAACTTGGAAATCTGTTCTTTATGTAATGGGGCAAGTTGGAATGAAATTTACCTTCTGGTCACTGGACTATATAGCCTGATGATTATCCCACTGTGTTTGTTGCTGAAATCTCAAGCTGCATAGAAGCCAGATGTTGCAGGAAGCTGATTTGTGAAGCAGCTCCTATGTGAGTTGGGAAAATTCTAATCACATTTTGCTGATACAGTAAAATTGCCACCCGACAGTGCTTTCCGTTAAGTTCCAGTTGTGTGTTGTGTACTCAGTGTGGGGGAAATGTGCTCTGTCCCTGCACAGAGGCACAGTTTTTATTCCTCACATATTCTTCCTCAGTCTGTGTCAAAATGATGATGTTGAAAAATCAAAATGGCCAGATCAGGAGCACCAAAAGGTATATCATGAACTCAAATGTTATTAGTTTGTATCATTTTCTGTGTGATGGAGGAAAATTGTTGAGTTTATTGAGGCAACAGATAATTTAACTCTTACTTCTCTGAACTCTCTGAGGACTTTTTCGGACAATGTAAAAATAACGCTAGCAGTGTCGCCAAGTTGCGACGCTGCAGCGCAAGAGGGCGTCAGTTTCGTACGACGCTCCTTCCCAGCGGTACTGTTGCAGTACCGCTGGGACATTTGACCGTGATATTTTTGCTTCTACCGTCATATTTTACTCACGATCGTTGAAGGACTTGGTCAGATTTGCTTATTACTCACGATCGTTGAAGGGACTTGGTCAGATTTGCTTATTAGTCACTTGTGCACTTCAGCATAAAAGGCTGACATACAGTTAAGAACAAATATGTTATCATAGAGCCTATATGCCAAAGATAGAAGTGCCCCTTACCTGGGGGAGAGAGATGATTGCCAAGGTGCCAGATGGAGGCAGCAGATTCTGACACAGTCTTGAAATGCTGCCATGTATTCACTTAGGGTCTTGTTTGGTTGTGAGCAAGGGGCAGCAATGAGACTTGTAACAGCCTGTTTCTTGCCCAAGCAATCAGCAAAGGGAAGCAGGGAAGCAGTGTTGTAGCACCTAAAACAGTGCTCTTCCATTGTATTCTGTTTATAGAGCCTGTTCTGAGTCATTATGTTGAGATATCAAATTAAGCAAGTTCAAGTAATGTGTATGGCATGTGTGAACCAACTCTGCTTCTCTAGGGTTTACAAGGGTTGGCCAAATCCAAGGTGTGTGTGTGGGGGTGTTTTGAGAGGGGTTGGGTTTGGAGTTTTTGTTGTTGTTGTTGTTTACTTGACTTTTTAAGACATCACTGGCAGGGAAAGATTTTTCTGTTTTCTGAATTGTCTCAAACAAGTAACTCGCAAAAGAACTGTGAGCTATTCTATGAAGGAGTTTTCTTTGACACATCCCAGTATATTACTTAGCCCGTACACACAGCATTCTTCTACTCCACTTCATTTTAAAATATTGGAATTAGTTGAAGATGGGTCTGTGGCTCTCACAATCTCTTGGGATGTCTATGCATATATATTTGCTGCAGAGGTTACATTTGAGTGAAACCAGGAGACAGCAAAAATGTACTGGAGAAGAAAGGACTGCAGATGGAAGATGAATATACACAAGCTCAGTTTGTCTTTCCTCCTACACTGTGCAAGAAAGGGGAGTTTTAACTCAGCATAGATTTAGTCATCCCTCCCCTTCTCTTTGTATTTTGATGCCTTTTCCAACCTCTGTCCCCTTTATCTTTCCAACTTTTTGCCCAGCCTGGATCTTTCCTCTTTCTCTTGGCAGTTTGATCTGGATAAACATCAAACTTTTTTTTAATGTTTTCAAACATTTTTTATTCTTTAAATTTCATTTCCAAAGGCAACTGTGATTATTCAGTGCATAAGGTCTTTTTGAGGTGCTTCAGTCTGAAACCAGTCCATTGTCAGTTCATTCCCATATCTGATTATTCCAGTCCCCCACTGTTACGCTTTCACGCTACTTACAGTAGGTTACCTATCATTCCAGTTTCAATCCCTTTCATTCCCTTGTGTTTTTAACTTCATATCATTCCCTGTCCCTCTGTCTTTGCATTTTTGTATTTCTGCTTTTTGTCCCATCTCATGATACTTCTGAAATTAACTTTGGAGGCTTCTTCTGTTGTAAGAAGCCTCTATGATGCAAGTTTTTGCTCTCTGGGTGAGATTTGCACACTAAATATTATAAAATAAATCAAACAGTGCTGAACCAAGCTTTGGAAGAATGATTGAGAATCTTTTAATTTAGTCAATGATGATACCCGCACTACAGAATTTTCTGTAAAATACCTCATGCCATCAGCACCATTTAATCTTATTATTGTAATATATTAATGCAGGTTGAAAATGTTATATTGCAGTCTTTAATTTTATAATCTTGCAGTGGCCCTGGATATAATTGAAAATGCTACCTACTGTGTTCTTGCAGTGTGCTAAAGTATTTTGTGTGCTTTCTTATTGGCTTTAGTTTGGATAAAAGTTTGGTACTCATGGACTTCATAAGATGCTGAAGTTTCACCTGATCTTTTGTATCATCAGATTCACATGTAGACTGTATCTGTCTGAATGAACATTTCAGGTTTTAGGAGCACCACCGGGCATTTCAAATTGACAAGCAACTTAACCAAAAAGGTAGCATTCCACCTTCTTGTTGCATTTAAATCTTTAGTATTTGTAGTAATGTTATGGGGTTGTGTGCATTTCTGGGGAGGGTTGGAATCTGTGCAGTTCCTGACCAAGTATCTGTTAAAAGAAGAAATAATTTGGGGAAGGAATTAAAATATTTTCTGTACTGAAAGAAATACTTTTTCACAAGTAACATTTTCTCCCCCACAACTCCCCAAAACACACAATTTCCTGTTCTCTGTATTCACTATATATTGTTTCACTTCACTTTTCAGATCTAGCTTCTTGTATTTTGCTTCCCTGCTCATCAACTCCCTGATCTTTCTAGCCTTATATGCTGTTGCTCTCAGCAGCTACTGCCAGCCCTTTATCATTTCCTCTTTAGTTGTTTAAATGTTACATGCCTTTGATCGAACAGTTGATGTTCCTTTTTTATATAATATTCTAACCCCCATTTGTTGCACTTTTTCAGTTCTTTCTACTTCCTCTTAACAAAAAGATCGCTCTAGAGATAGAGTGCCTGCAGCTGTCTTATGCTGAAAAGTGTCATATCCCAATAGTATGGATTGTGGAAGTTTGCAGGATCCTTTGGGGTTTTGTGGGATCTATATAGAAGCAAAATGCATGGATGCTTTGTTGGAAACTTTATTCCATCCTCTTTTGAATTCTCAACAATTGGATGTGTTTGTAGAGGCAGATTAATAATGCTTGGACCCCTGGGCCACATGCACATATTCTTTCACTCACTCACTCACTCTCACACACATGCTAAGATTGTAATTGATTGAATGTTAACTATTATAGTCAAGGTTGTACCTATATATGACCAGAAAATGCTACAAACTGAAATGTATAGATCTAAAGCCAATTGTTCCATTGATTCAGAGGGAGTACCCTAGTTGGGACTAACAATTGGATTTAAGCAGTCATTCCAGTCTAAAATTTATAGACTCCAACCAGCAGAATAAAAGCAAATGATGCTCAAATTGGTTAAACCAGCACAGTAATCCACCTGTAATTCATAAAGTTTTAAAGTATGTGCCTACTTTACCCTTGGTAACTACAGTGTATTCAGATCATGCGTTGCATGTGTGACAAGGTTATCATATATACAGTACCACTGGTGGAGTTTTCGTGTCAGCTCCAATAAAATCTTTTTCACTGGGTTCACAATCAGCAGCCAGTCCTGAATATGTGCATCACCTAATAACTGCAGTATTGCAAGATGGCACACATGTGTAAATAAGGTATCATTTCGCAGATCTGCCATAACAGAAAGAACCTTAATATTTCTTCACATCATCTCAAGCATAGCTTTTCAATGAAAGCAGCTCACACATTGATCAAGTGTGAAAAAACAACAAGCAGTGAACATACATGTGTGAATAAACCCCTGGAAATTAGCGCTAAACAACAAGGAATGGAGAAATTGTAGTAAGAGGTTGAGGGATAGGCCATGGGCCTGACAAGGGGTCATTGTAAGTGCGTGGAATGGTAAACAAAGGAGGGAGAGATGAACTGGAATACTAGGGAGACCAAAGATGTTGGCACAGAACAGAATGAAATCAGAGTAAGGGTGTGATAGGAGTTGGAGAATTAAAACGTTATTCACATTCAATTCTTGATGTTCTATTTCATGTGTATTTTGAATGTAAACGAGAGAAGTGGGAGAGGAGATGTCATTATCTTTCAGGAGATGTGGTTTGAATTGGCTTGTTGAGTGATTTAATAAGTTAAAATAGATCCCAATTCAACCTATGTTTCAGATATTTCCTTTTAGTTTGGGATCCATATTGAACCATTCACAAGGCAAGAGAGACCACATGAATTGGAAATCAGGTGCTTTTTACTTAAAACACAATATGATCCTAAAACTCAGGTTTTAGTAATAAATGTCTATCCTGGACCAGTCGGTTTAAGTATTGCCAGTGGTTTACAAGTTTAATGTTCAATTCAGATGTTACTGGACTTTATCATACTACACTATTATAGTACTATTATTCCACTTTAACTGCTTTGGCTGCCTTCTGTGGAATTCTGGGGTTTGTAGTTTAGTGAGGCCTAAGAGCTCTCTGGCTGAGAGTTCTAAATGCCCCTCCCTGAACTGCAAATCCCAGGATTCCACAAGAGGCAACCAGAGCACTTAAAGTGGAATAATAGCACCATAACAGTGTAGTGTGATAATCTTAATCAATCATGGTTGAGCAAATCATGGTTGTTGACCCTGGACATTGTTGTATGCCCATGAACTCCCATTTCTCTTTTCTCATGTCTTCACTCATGCTTCTTATTCTCTTAAACTGTAGTTCCCTTTGACATCTGAACTGGGAAACTGTTGTTTGAGGAATTCATACAAACAAGGATATTAAACTAGGCTATCCTGGTCTGCAGGGATCACTTCAGCTATAATTCCTCATCCCAAATAGAACATCATGGGAAACTGTGTTTTTGACACTACGTATTAACAGTTTAAATTATTGGCACAGGGAGAGAAGGAAGCACAAGGTCACACAACTTACACTTGGTCTAACACACTGCATTACTGAACCTTGTACATGTCTTTTCCCCATACTGATACCATTTCTTGCCTAAGTTCAATCTCTTCTATTATATAGACTATTTTCATTTACCGGAATCCTATCTGTAGTGCTGTAAGGTTTTGATGTGGGCACTGAAGATTCCTTTTATATATCCACAAACATTTTGTAATGATCTGCTGTATTCTTATAAAGCTTGATTGCTACAATGTGCTGTTGATTATCTTTCTTATTCATTGTAGTTCTAAATCTCACATCCACTAGCCAGAGTACACGTTACGATTATATCTATACCAGGCACAATTTCAAGGATATTTTGGTTTTCTGCAATCCCATTAACCCTCTTTGGTTGTTCTGTTTAATCCCTGGTAATCTACAAGGCATCTGATGCTTTTGCAGCATTCCTGCTTCTCTTAAAAGAGTTTCAGGTTATCTTTCTTCTTCCTCTGTTTTCTACCATGTTCAAAGCAGCCCACAGGCCCTTTTCTGATTCATCCCCCAGAGTAAAGAACAAGTGTTTCTACAAAACATGACCTCTTTTAATATGAAAATTGAACATTTCATGACCTTTGTCCAACTGCCAAATTAACTATATTGGAAATCTGCAGGGTATTTTTTATAAACCAAACTGGAAAACACTTTCTTTTCAGTGACAGTATTTTAGAGTGCTAGCTATCTAAGGGGTTTTGAGCTGAAAATTGAAATTACTAACTTCCAGTGGTATCCCTATTCATAAGTACTGAGTCTCAATATTACCTGCTGCATTCCAAACAAATCAGATCTAGAGAATAAAGGTCAAGTGGTATATTGCATCTCTTGGGATAGGTATTCTTTAGTTGCCTTTTTCATCCTCTGTTCTTCTGTATCATCCCTTTCTCTTTGCTTGTCTCTCGGTGTTTTCTTTATGGTCATACAATTCCTTCAGTACAAACAGTCAGTGAAGGCAAATTTCACTCTAGCAGTTCTTGTTTACATAACAGATGTACATCACCACACAGACTAAACCTTTTCCCCAACATTAATGCTAAATCTAAACAATTCCACTACTTCAAATATGAAATACAGAACTTTGCAGTTCTGTACTTTGATGCTTCACATTTTAGTATTTCAAATTAAAGGACTTAGTTTTGAAAATTGGTTGTAAAACTTCAAAATCTGAGTAATAAATCTGCTTCCAACCAATGTTTTTTGGATCAGGAATGAACATGATGCTCTCACACAGCCTCCTATGTACTTCCCTTTCTTCACGTAGATGACTTAATACAAAAAATCCTTGCTTATTAAGCTAGCATGTACTCTTGGAAACACGGAGGTCATGCACTCCATGAAAAATTCCACGAATTCCTTGTGAATTGCTGGGGAAAAGGGGAACTGCCATCAGACCTCCGAGATGCAGTCATCATCACCCTGTACAAGAAAAAAGGAGCAAAATCCAACTGCTCAAACTATCGAGGCATAACACTGCTCTCTATTGCTGGAAAAATCCTTGCAAGGATACTCCTGAACAGATTAGTTCCTGCTATTGCAGAAGAACTTCTCCCTGAAAGCCAATGTGGCTTCAGAGCCAATAGGAGTACTACAGACATGGTATTTGCCCTTAGACAACTGCAAGAAAAATGTAGGGAGCCGAACAAGGGTCTCTATGTAACATTTGTCGGCCTCACCAAAGCCTTCGACACTGTAAGTAGAAAAGGTCTGTGGCAGATCCTGGAAAGACTAGGATGTCCCCCCAAATTCCTTAAAATGATTATCTTGCTACACGAGGGCCAGCGTGGTCAAGTCAGATATGGTGATGCTCTTTCAGAGCCCTTTCTAATAACTAATGGAGTGAACCAAGATTGTGTTCTTGCACCAACTTGATTTACAATCTTCTTTAGCATGATGCTCCAAAGGGCTATGGCAGAGCTTGAAGAAGACGACGGCATCTATATACATTACCATACTGATGGTAGCTGGTTTAACTTAAGCCGTCTGAGGGCTAACACCTAAGACTCTAAACTATCTAGTCCGTGAGCTGCTCTTCGCTGATGATGCTGCCCTTGTTGCCCACACAGAAGCAGCTCTGCAACGCCTAACATCCTGCTTTGCAACAGCTGCAGAGCTGTTTGGGCTGGGAGTCAACCTGAAGAAAACAGAAGTTCTTTACCAGCCTGTACCACAAGACGAACACCACCATCCCCACGTTGCCGTTGGAAAATCTGTGCTTAAGTCCGTTCAGCAGTTCACCTACCTGGGAAGCATCATCTCCTCAGATGCCAAGATTGACAAAGAGATCGATCACAGATTAGCAAAGGCATATAGTGCATTTGGAAGACTTCACAAAAGAGTCTGGAGCAATAAACACCTGAGGCGAAGCACAAAAATCAGTGTGTATAGAGCCATTGTACTGTCTATTCTCCTTTATGGGTCTGAAACATGGGTCACCTATCGCCACCACCTACGACTCCTCGAACGCTTTCATCAGCGCTGTATACGTACAATCCTAAATATACACTAGACTGACTATGTGACCAATGTTGCTGTCCTTGAGCAAGCAGGGATCACCAGCATTGAGGCCATGATATTGAGAACGCAGCTGCGCTGGGCAGGGCACGTTTCTAGGATGGAGGACCATCGCCTCCCAAAAATACTACTCTACAGTGAACTCGCCACGGGTCAGCGTAAGAGGGGCACTCCAAAAAAGCGATACAAAGACTCCCTGAAACAACATCTCAGGCTCGGCCAAATTGATCACCAACAGTGGTCCGCCCTGGCCTCACATCAAGAGGCATGGAGACACACTATCCACAATGCTGCAGCCTTATTTGAGAACTCACGACGAACAAGTCTTGAAGAGAAACAACAACGCAGAAAGGATCACAACCCAAAAATATCACCCAAGGAGACCTTCTGCTGTGCTTTCTGCAACCGGACTTGTTTATCTCAGATTGGCCTTTTTAGTCATCAGCGTGCTTGCAGAAAGCGCGGGATGAGTCCTTCTTGAATCTTCGTTTGTGAAGAAAAGGCAGAGAGAGAGAGAGAACTCTTGGAAACTTGGAACTGTAGATTGTGTACTCTCTAGAAGCCAATTATTGATTCCTGATGAATCCAAGTTCATCTCTCTCTAGCTTTTCTTCACAAACAAAGATTCAGAAAGGACTCATACCGCGCTTTCTGCAAGCACGCTGATGACTAAAAAGGCCAATCCAAGGTAAACAAGTCCGGTTGGAGAAAGCACAGCAGAAGGTCTCCTTGGGGATGTTTCCGGGTTGTGATTCTTTCTGCGTTGTTGTTTCTCTTCAAGACTTGTTCGGCGTGATTTCTCAAATAAGGCTGCAGCATTGTGGATAGTGTGTCTCCATGCCTCCCGATGTGAGGCCAGGGCAGACCATTGTTGGTAATCAATTTGGCCGAGCCTGAGATGTTGTTTCAGGGAGTCCTTGTATCGCTTTTTTGGAGCACCCCTCTTCCGCTGACCTGTGGCGAGTTCACCACAGAGTACTATTTTTGGGAGGCGATGGTCCTTCATCCTAGAAACATGCCGTGCCCAGCAAAGCTGTGTTTTCAATATCATGGCCTCAATGCTGGTGATCCCTGCTTGCTCAAGGACAGCAACATTCATCACATAGTCAGTCCAGTGTATAATAATAATAATAATAATAATAATATTTATTTATACCCCGCCCCTCTGCTAAAAACAATCGGGGCGGCTTCCAACAATTAAAACATTATAATAATGACTAAAAACACCACCCACCCCCACCCTCCCCCATAAAAAGACATTAAACACAATAAGATTAAAACCTTCTAACTAAAAAACACATTAAAAACAAATATATACATAATTTTTAAAAAGCCAGGGGACTGAGTTCCTGAGGCCGGGATCTAATCAGGAAAGGCCTGCCGAAAGAGATCCGTCTTTAGTGCTTTTTTAAAGCTACTCAAGCTCGTCAGCGATGGATCTCAATTGGCAGGCCATTCCACAATTTGGGGGCGATTACTGAAAAGGCTGTATGGGAGGTTGCAGACAGCCTAGATTTTTGTGGATGAAGCAGATTCCTCCCAGAGGACCGGAGTACGCGGGGAGGATTATATGGGAGGAGGTGGTTCCGGAGATAAGTTGGACCCAAGCCATTTAGTATATTTAGGATTGTGCATATATAGCACTGATGAAAGCGTTCGAGGAGTCGTAAGTGGCGATAGGTGACCCATGTTCCAGGCCCATAAAGGAGAATAGACAGTACAGTGGCTCTATACACATTGATTTTTGTCAATGTGGTATTTGCCCTTAGACAACTGCAAGAGAATTGTAGAGGGCAGAACAAGGGTCTCTATGTAACATTTGTCGACCTCACCAAAGCCTTTGACACTGTGAGTAGAAAAGGTCTGTGGCAGATCCTGCAAAGACTAGAATGTCCCTCCAAATTCCTTAAAATGATTATCTTGCTACACGAGGGCCAGCACGGTCAAGTCAGATATGGCGATGCTCTTTCAGAGCCCTTTCTAATAACTAATGGAGTGAAGCAAGGATGTATTCTTGCACCAACTTTATTTACAATCTTCTTCAACATGATGCTCCAAAGGGCTACGGCAGAGCTCGAAGAAGACGGCATCTATATACGTTAGCATATTGATGGTAGCTTGTTTAACTTAAGCCGCCTGAGGGCTCACACTAAGCCTCTAAACTATCTAATTCTTGAGCTGCTCTTCGCTGATGATGCTGCCCTTGTTGCCCACACAGAAGCAGCTCTGCAGCGCCTAACATCCTGCTTTGCAACAGCTGCAGAGCTGTTTGGGCTGGAAGTCAACCTGAAGAAAACAGAAGTTCTTTACCAGCCTGTACCACAGGAAGAACACCATCATCCCCACATTGCTGTCAGCAAATCTGTGCTTAAGTCCGTTCAGCAGTTCACCTACCTGGGAAGTATCATCTCCTCAGATGCCAAGATTGACAAAGAGATCGATCACAGATTAGCAAAGGCATATAGCGCATTTGGAAGACTTTATAAAAGAGTCTGGAGTAATTAACACCTGAGGCGAAGTTCATACAGAGCACTCAAACTATAGTTCCGCATTTGGAGAGATCTTAACATGTAGTATATTAGATCAAGAATGTGGCTGTCCTAACAAAACTCTGTATCTGCCGAGGATCTGAAACATGGGTCACCTATCGCCACCACCTACGACTCCTCAAACACTTTCATCAGCACTGTATATGGACAATCCTAAATATACACTGGACTGACTATTTGATTAATGTTGCTGTCCTTGAGCAAGCAGGGATCACCAGCATTGAGGCCATGATATTGAGGACACAGCTGCGCTGGGCAGGGCACATTCCTAGGATGGAGGACCATCGCCTCCCAAAAATAGTATTCTACGGTGAACTCACCACGGGTCAGCAGAAGAGGGGTGCTCCAAAAAAGTGATACAAGGACTCCCTGAAACAACATCTCAGGCTCGGCCAAATTGATCACCAACAGTGGTCCGCCCTGGCCTCACATCAGGAGGCATGGAGACGCACTATCCACAATGCTGCAGCCTTATTTGAGAACTCACGCCGAACAAGTCTTGAAGAAAAATGACAACGCAGAAAGAATCACAACACAGAAACATCACCCAAGGAGACCTTCTGCTGTGCTTTCTGCAACCGGACTTGTTTACCTCAGATTGGCCTTTTTAGTCATCAGCGCGCTTGCAGAAAGCGCGGGATGAGTCCTTCCTGAATCTTCATTTCCAAAGAAAAGCCAGAGAGAGAGAGAGAGATTTGCAAATTCTACAGTTTCTCTTCTCTTCTGGCCCTGTTACATAAGGACAGAACTCCATTTGAAAATGATAACATCCTTTTATTTCAACGAGCAGAAGTATGCAATGGAAAATGTGTATGAGTAGAATCTTTCTCCCTATTTAAGAAAATGAGAAAGTCCTGTACATTCAAAGAATTAGATCTTTCTCATAACCTAGAAGTATCCCATTTATGTCCTTGTATTTAATATTGTGTTGTTGTTGTGTGCCTTCAAGTTGTTTCTGACTTACATCAGCACCAAGGCGAACCTATCACGGGGTTTTCTTGGCAAGATTTGTTCAGAGGGGGGTTGCCTTTGCATTCCTCTGAGGCTGGAAGTATGTGACTTGCTCAAGGTCACCCACTAGTTTTCCATACCCAAGCAGTGATTTGAGCCTTGGTCTCCAGAGTCGTAGTCCAACACTCAAACCACTATACCATGTTGGCTCTTTGTATTTAATGGCTAAGGCCTAACTACTCTAAAGTCACCAGATCCCATTTGAATCTTGGAAGCTAAGCAGGGTCAGCCTTGGTTAGTATTTGTTGGGAGACCACCAAAAAATACCAGGTGCTTTAAGTTGTATTGGAGAGGCAGGAACTAGCAAAACCAACTTGAAGTACTTCTTGCCTAAGAAACCCCCATGAAATTCAGGGGTCGCCATAAGTCAGCAGGCAACTTGAAGACACATATAAACACACACTTAATGGCTGCTGTCATCCAGAGGTTTGTTGCAGGAAATATGTACATTCCTGATTAAGAAAGTATTAAAGTCAGGCACCCCAAGCCTGCGGGAGAAATCTTTGAGCATAAAGGAGCTATGCATGTTACCAGTGCTAACGTACATTTGCAGCAGTGTTGGTGACTACTAATGGATTAGGATTATGGGACTAGATCAGTATAAATCGTTACATTCTTTTTTGTTTTTAATCCCAAAGTAAGAGTGTTTTGAATTCATGCTATAACTATTGCACGTATCCTCAAGATAATATGTTTCTGTTCTGCATCTTGGTCTGTAGTATTGATCACAAAGGAAATACAGGTTAGGGACCAGTCCACTGTCAAAAAGCAGAAATCTTTGAAGTGTGGAACCATTATGTGTCGTTGTGAAGGTTACTGTACAGTGATGTGGTCCCTACCCTGTCAAATAAGCAGGTGTTGTCTATACTGAGAGGAAAGGATTGATGGGGGATACCCACTGTCAGCAACTCTTTACATTCATAGGTTTTGCTATCTATAAACAGGTGCCCCCCTGTCATCCCTCTCATCTCTGCCACCCTCCCACAATTCACCTTTCCATGGTTTCGCGTTCCCTTAACAGACACATGTGCACTCCCATTGTGTCCACACCTTCCTTTTGTGCTGGGCTCACCTCAGTCCTCTCCTGCCTTCCAGAGCCATGGGCAACAAATGTGTTTGCATAGAGTACCTACTCCACACCCCACGTTTTTCCTCATCCTGCTTTTCTCCTCTTTTCTCCCTTTCCGCATGCTGGTCAACAGAGTAAACAAGGACACTCCACTTACTCCTTTAAAGCTGCTTCCAAACTTTCTGGAGGACTTCTGAGAGCAGCCGATTATCCTTCCCAACCATAATCCCTGTCATCAAAGACGGAGGAGAAGAAGGAGATGGCTACAATATTTGTTGTACTGTACAGTACCTGCACTGAAGGAAAGATGGTGCCAAGTTTTTAAAAAAGCAGCTTATGGTTGCAAAAGCCACATGCAAAGAGCCATCTTTTCATTCAATCTGAGTATAGTTGTAATTCCAGCCACTGAAATGCTCTTTCAATCCTTTTAAATTACAGTATATGTAACTAGAACCCATTAATTCAATATGTGGTCGAAAGATCAGACAATGCACCGAATATACAATTCTGGGTAGTGATTAAGAGTGGTTGAAAGAGCAGGTCATCAAAAAGGTAGGTATCAAAAGGTGGATACCTGTAGAAACAGAATTTCTCTTAGCTCAATCATTACAGATTAGGGACTTTTAAAAAAAATATTTTATTTGAAATGCACTAAGAATTACAAAGTCTAAGAAAAAAGGCAGAAAACTAAACTACATTAAAATTTAAAAAGTGCAAAACAAAGATAAGAAAAGAATAAAATAGAAAAAAAAAGAAAAAAAGTGACTTCCAATCTGTTGGCAGTTTTATATGACATAATTATTCCTAACGCACTTTCCAAAATTACAACATATTCCCATCTATATCTATATCTATATCATCTATATCTATATCTATATCTATATCTATATATTGTCGCGTTTAGTCCACATAATGATACAAACATACAAACATAACACTTATTTACAGTTCTTTCATCCACAAAACGGTTTTTACAAAGACTTCCTTTATCATATTACGAGTTACATTCTATTTTAAATTCCCCTTTTTCCTTTTTCCTGTTAAACTTAATTTTATATCAATTTAACATATCAATTCCTCCTCCTTCTGTAATTCACATTAATTTTTATTCCATATATAACACATAACAACAAATTTCACCAACACCTTTTTTTCTTTATGTTCTTGTTTACAGCCTCATTCTATAATTCTATATTTCTATCATTTTCCTCCAGTTTTTTTCCAAATCTACCCAATTGTCTTACTATTTCAATACCTTCAGTTCTGTATCTGTTCTTTAATGTCTTTATATATGTCACCTGTCTTTTCCCAATATTTTATTACTGAGGCCCAATTCTTACTCGTCTTGTTACTACCATTATTTCTTAATCTGTTTGTGAGTTCATCTAACTCTATCATTTCCAATAGACTCTCTTTC
The DNA here is from genome assembly GCA_030847615.1 of Gambelia wislizenii. NCBI lineage: Eukaryota > Metazoa > Chordata > Lepidosauria > Squamata > Crotaphytidae > Gambelia > Gambelia wislizenii. The sequence goes on along the minus strand of JAUMIR010000005.1, from coordinate 181,366,574 downwards.
CATTCTGTAATTGTTGGTGCTTCTTTTAATTTCCATTTTCTGGCTATAATTAGTCTCGAAGAAGTTATCATATATAATATGATCTTCCAGCATTGATTTTCCTCTTTTTTACTCAAACATTTTATCATATTCAGTAAGTAAAGCTCAGGAGTAAATTCTATTTTCAACTGCAAAATTTGCTTGATATTATCATGAACTTTTAACCAAAAGTTTTTAATTTTACTACACTTCCACCACATGTGTATCAGCGAACCTTGAAAGTCCCCAAATTTCCAACAGGTATTTTTTATTGTTTTATTCATTTTGTTCAGCCTCTCTGGTGTAAAATACCACCTATTTGTGATCTTTATGTAGTTTTCCTTTAAATTCTGACACTGTGTGAACTTCATAGATCTTTTCCTCGCTAACTCCCAGTCGGCCAATTCAATTGTGTATCCTATATCCTGAGACCATTTTAACATGTAATTTCTAACACATTCTTGTTCTAATTTTCTAGATAGTAACAGTTTATATAATTTTGAGATTTGTTTCTTCTTATCCGTCCATATTAGTTTATCCAATTCATTTAGATCTGGTTCTATTCCTTCTTTAATTTGATCTTCTTTATATCTTTCACATAGTTGATGATAGGTGAACCAGTTTATATTATATTTCAATTTTAACTCTTCTTTGGATCTTAATATTCTAACTGCTTGATTTCCCTTTTATGTAGTGTCGATAATGTCTGAGTATCTTAACCACATATTTGTGTTTTTCCATCTCACCTGAAAAGCTTCTTGTGTCAAAGTCCATATTGGAATTTTAGTATAGAATCTTTCTTTAACTCTGTTCCATACTCTCAGAAGACCTTTCCTTATACAGTGATTTGTGAAGGTTTTATTTACTTTGTATTTATTATACACTAGGTAGGCATGCCAGCCAAATCTCGTGTCGTGACCTTCAACATTTAATTTTTTTTCATTTCTCAATTTTATCCAATCCTTTAACCAGGTTAATACCACTGCTTCATAATACATTCTGGGGTCCAGTAAATCACACACCCCTCTTATTTTCTCATCTATTAAGTATAACCATTTTATTCTTGCTTTTTTGTTTTTCCATATAAACTTCTGTAGATCTTTTCCCCATATATCAAAAGTATTTCCATTAGTGATTATGGGTAGATTCTGAAATAGAAATAATAGTTTAGGGAGGATTGCCATCTTTACTACCGCAATTTTTCCCAATAATGACAATCTTAATTTCCCCCATTTCTCAAAATCATTTCTCGTATCTGCCCAGACTTTTTTTGTAGTTATTCTCAAATAGGTCACCGTTTTTCTTCGTTAGCCATATTCCCAGGTATCTAACTTTTTTTCCTATTTTGCATTCTGATTTCTCTCTTAATTCCTCTTCTTCCTGTGTGTTCATGTTTTTTGTCAATATTATTCTTTTTTCTTTATTCACTTTGAATCCTGCAAAATTTCCAAATCTTGTCATCGTTTCCATAAGTTCTGTTATTTGTTCTAACAAATTTTCCATGATTATTACCATGTCATCAGCAAAGGCCCTCAATTTATATGTAAAACTTTTGATTTTAGCTCCTGGGATCTTCATGTTAGCTCGGATGTTATTATTTAATACTTCTAGAGTTAATATAAACAAAAGTGGGGATATTGGGCAACCCTGTCTTATTCCTTTTTCTACTTTAATAGTTTCTGATTTTTCACCATTGATAATGAGCTGTGCTGTTTGATGTTTATAGATATGTTCTATTCGTTTGCAAAATTTCTCTCCCATTCCTAACTTTTCTAATACCTCTAACATGAAGTCCCAATTGATGTTATTGAATGCCTTTTCTGCATCAATAAACATTAAACCTATTTTTTTCATTATGAGCTTTGTAATATTCTATTAGGTCCAAAATTAATCTTATATTTTGATTTATTTGTCTCTCAGGCAAAAATCCATTTTGGTCTTCATGGATTACATCCTGTAGGATTCTCTTTAATCTTTGTTCCAAGATTGTTGTGTATAGTTTATAGTCTATATTGAGGAGAGAAATGGGACAATAATTTGTCATTTCGTTCCCATCTTTTCCCTCTTTTAATATCAAAGTTATGTTGGCATTCGTCCACGATTTAGGTATACCCTCCTTTTCTATGTTGTTAAAAGTACGGTAAAGCGGCATGCTTAATTCATCTTCAAGGAGCCCTGGTGGCACAGCGGTTAAATGCCAGTACTGCAAGTCACCACATTGCAAGTTGCAAGTTCGATTCCAGCGGGCTCCAAGGTTCACTCAGCCTTCCATCCTTTCATAGGTCGGTAAAATGAGTACCCAGCTTGTGGGGGCAATTAGCTAACACACATTGGAAGCTGTTTAATGCAGTTAGATGTGTAAATAGCTATTGCTTAAAACAATTTGTAAGCCGCTCTGATAGCCTTGTGGCTGAAGAGCGGGGTATAAATAACTAAATAAAATAAAAAAAATAGAATAATGCTGTATAGCCCTCTGGGCTGGGTGATTTATTCATTTTTAATCCTCTAATTGCTTCTGATAACTCTACCATTGTGATTGAATTGTTCAGGATTTTCTTTTGCTCTTCACTGATTTTTTTGAAAGGTTTGTTCATCTAAATATTCTTTCATTTTTCTTATGTATCCTTCTTCCCTTTCTTTTTGTTCATATAGTTTAATGTAAATTTCACTAAATGACCGTAATATTTCTTTTTGGCTAGTTACTATTTTGTCTTTGTTCCACTTATCCCACTAATCAGATTTTTTTCCTTTTGTTTCCTCAACATATTTCCTTCTTTCAGTAGCCTGTTCTTTCTAATAATCAAAACCAAAAGTTACCAAGTCATTTTCTTTTTTTTTTCACAAAAGCCTATGAGGGGTTTTCAGTCTTTGAGAAATGTTACTAATGACCTTTCTCTAATCAAACCAGACAATTTGTCCATTTCTGCTAAATCTGTAAGTTTCAACAACCATTCCTCCATATGTAGGTAGTGTTGAATTGTTCCATCTTTACACATACAACTGTCTTGTTGTTGTGATCATCTATTGAAGTAATCTTCCATGACTCTTCCAGCTGTATATCCATCAATCCCAAAAGGAAATGTTCTGGTTTTAATTGAATATTAATCTTTAAATTTCCCAGTGGGAAGGCTTCAGAACATCCTGAAATCACTGAGTAGCTTGTAGTTCCTCCCACTTGCTCCTGGTAGGTAGGGAAAAAAATCTTTGAATGGTCCCTTTCCGGTGAGGTCACCTGGGAGGAACGATCCCCAGATAGCCAGTTTTTTCCTGCCTTCCGCTCCTGGTGGACGCATTGTCACTGTGCTCCATCTCATTGCCACATGGTTTCTCAGAGCCATCTTGTGCTTCACGTATCCCTTTTCTGCCTTACCTTTAAAAGAAAAGAAGCCCTTTCCCCATTCTTCTTACCCAGTCTTCCCCATCTTCTCTGCCTTCACGCCCCCCCCCGCCGTTTGATTGCTCTAACGATATGCAAAATTGGCAGGGATGAAGACCAAGATGTCAAAAAAGGGGACAAGCTCCCTGCCTCAACCACTGTTTCCACTCCCTGGTTCGCTTCATCCATCCAGACCAGGAGGCAGCCAGCCTGCAGCCATGTTTTCTTCCCTCCATAAAGAGGAGCACAAAGTGCCCCAGCAAAAGGGGGTCTTTCCCATGTTCTCACAGCTTTCCCCCAGCATATCACCAGCAGTTTCAGGGATGGCAACATTCTGCAGCCTCCAGAACCAGAGGACACCGTGGGTCTGCTTGGGTGCCCCATGCTTGGAAACCAAGGTGGGATTCAGCACCAGGCCTTACAGCTGGATCCGCAAACTGGTGGCCAGGGAGATGGTGGGCCCCATCACAGCCAGCCCTGCCCAGCCCAGCTTGCTAGGGCTCACCAGGCTTCTGCAGGGGGGAGGGAACATCAGTCTCCAGGAGGCCCACACCTCAGCTCCCCTGTCCCCACAGCACAAAGTCAGGAAAAAGAAGGGAGACCCTGCCAAGAAGCCTCCGCGGAAGGGGGCTCGCTAGCCAGGCACACAGTCGAACGCTGGCCAGGGAACAGGGGATGCCTCCTTCTCCAGGTTCACCAACAGTCACTGTGACCACATGCAACCCATAGAAGGGGGGGCAAAGTTTCACAAAGAAGGGAGGAGGAGGAAGACTGGCCCTCTGGCTCCAAGTCAAAAGCAGAGCTCCCCCCACCCAAAGAAGCATGCCAAGGCCAGGGAGGATGACGAAGCAGTCTCAGTCCACTCTTCTGAAGAGGAGGGGGAAGTCTCAGCCAGCTCTGACCAATCGGAGCTTGAGGAGGGTGAATTTTCCACCGAGGAGGGGGAATCCTCTGCATCAATGTGTGTATTTGAATCCATTTTAAAAAAACTTTTTCACATGTCCACCACACAATAAAATGTACCTTCATGTTCTTCACATTTCCAACATACATTAGATACACTTTTATACATTCTAGAAAATTTATCTGGCATCATATACCAATGTTACACCATTTTATAAAAATTATTTAAGATCTTAACATAATGTAAATTTCAACTCCCTTGACCACACATTTTCCCATTGATCCATCTTGGCCCACTTTATCATACAGTTTTTAACATCTTCTTCTTCCATTTCAAATTTCAACAAAAGTTTATATATTTTAGAAATTGCATGTTCAAATCTTTTGAATAATTAAGTAAGAATTCCATTGAAAAGTGTATCCTGCTACTAACCCCTCTTTTGACTTAATTTTATATTCCCCTTGACAAAACTCCAGAAGGTCTAGATATATTAGCCACCTTCCTTTGTCTGTTGTTTCTCTTCTATAAAAAGCTACTTGTGCTGAAACCTATAGAGACATTTTCAGGCACAACCTGGGTTCATATCTATTCCACATTCTCAGTAAGGCATGTCTCTCAAAATGATTTTTAAAATCTACATTAATTTTGACTTTATCGTACCATAAATATCCATGCCATCCAAACCTGAGGTCGACAGCTTAGGGACTTGTCTATAATGACTGCTTTGTATATTCCATTCATACCTCTAAGCTGGTTTACATTTAGAAGGTGAAGGGGGGCATTTTGAAAACGTGGAGAAACTACTGATTTTATTTGAATTTGCTATCCTGCCCTTTCATGAAATCTTTGGATATTTTGCAAGATCTCACACTTTACCACAGCTCTTTGACCATTCTGCTGGATGTGTAGAAATGCTCACCTCATCTTCAGGCTATTCACATTTGCCATAGCAAATGCAGATGGAACATTGGTGGATTAGATAGATCCCAACATCTTTGAGTGTAATATTCACAGGCTGAACAGTCTTGTGCTGCATAAAGTGTGAAGCAGTTTCCAGACTTACTAAATTTGGGAGGATTTAATAGTCCCAAATACAAAAACATGCTGGTCCCCCAACTAGAGGTCATTTTCTTCACGCTTCACTGATAAAGCAGAGGAATTGAGCAGTGCAGGGATCCCGACCTAACTGGACTGCTGTCTCTCTAACCTAGACAACATTGCTCTGCATCTTCTCTTCTCATCACCTCTCTTAGTCCATTTAATCAAGACCCATCCGAAGACTGGTTTTAAATTAAATGAATGCAATGTGACTTTTGTTCATGTTGCCATATAATTCCTTACTGTCTATCATTCCATCTGTCAGCTACTGTTGGTGCTGGGATTGAAATTTAGCTTTACAACTCTATTTTTAAACTGTCAGCAGCTTTCATTTTTAACTTAGACAGTGATCAGGAAGAACTTAGACAGTGATCTTTTTATAGTTTCTACATAATCCGACCCATACAGCCACAAACTGCTTTACAGATTTCCCCAAACATAAAACAAATGTGCTTAAAAGATCTCCAATGTTCAGGGAATAGTGGAGATGATCTGTTTTTCAGCAGAAGCCAACATAACTGTATCCTTCACGTTGAATTTGAGCATTTTCTCCCCACTGAATTAATAACCCAGTTCAAGATACAAGTTTTGATAATCAATATTTTGTTGTTTTGCTTTGCCTGTTAGACAGCCGTACCTTTCCATGTGGGAACATGTTTTGCCTTTATCATGTACCACATTGTCCTTCTTGAAGAAATGCATTAGGAGCTGCAGTTCAGTAAATGTTCACAGGCTCTCAGGTTAAGTGCCTCATAAATTAGATGAAAACAATTAGTCTGGCCAATGCTGAAGACTCTGTTCAAGTTTTATTATAGTTAAAAGCTCCTAAAATAACCAAATAAATTGAAGAGGGAGAGGAGGCAATTTTAAAACCCCAGGTCCCTGCTAGCATCAAATTTGGTCAATAAACACAATAAATTGGGATACTACAAAGTTTTCTAAAGATCGTTGAATTTTGGCAAAATTAAAGATATATAGTGTTTGTTCCAAATGGATCAAGAATGCTTCTTCATCAAGAACACTGGCATTATCTTGGCACTATCTATTCTGATGGTAGCATTGCTGCTGGTAAGGTCTCTCACTTCAGACAAGCTTTTGTTAAGGAGCCAGACCAAATGTATCAAGACAGCGACAGACAACAGCAGTAGCATGGGGAGTGGGGGACCAATGATCTCTCAGAGACAATGACCATAGCATCACAGCTAATTCTGAAGGAGCTAGTATGATGGCCATGATAATCCACTCCTTTTACCTTGAAAGGCCTATGATGAGACAATCCAAAATGAAATAAGAGACAACCCAAAATGAAACATGTTTGGAAGGCATTCAGCTAACTGCTGGGGAAAACAGTTTAAGAGGCCATTGGAGCATAGAGAACTACCTCATAGTGATTTAAAACATTGGTCCATCCAGTTCTTTACTAAAACTTTAAGAGTTTTAGACACTGATCTTTTGCAGGCCTAACTTAGGATCTTGAGGATTGGGTATGGGAGTTTTTGAAGAAAAGTATTTTTATTTATTATGGCGATCTGTCAGGGATGCTTTGATCGTGATTTCCTGCATGTCAGGGGGTTGGACTGGATGGCCCTTGTGGTCTCTTCCAACTCTATGATTCTATGATTCTATTAGTTATTTATTAGTTATTTATACCCCACTCTTCAGTCACAACACTATCAGAGTGGCTTACAAACTGTTTTAAGCAACAGCAATTTACACATCTTGGGAGGTGTCTCAAGAAACCAGGATGGATGACTAAAGAACTTTCAATGGAGCTAAGTTTTAAACAGAACATGTATAGGAAATGGAAAAGGGGGGAAATCACCAAAGAAGAATTCAAACAGATAGCGAACACGTGTAGGAGTAAAGTCAGAAAAGCTAAAGCGCAGAATGAGCTCAGGCTTGCTAGGGAGGTTAAGAACAATAAAAAGGGGTTTTTTGGGTATGTCCGCAGCAAAAGGAGGAAGAAGGAAATGATAGGGCCGCTACGTGGAGAAGATGGCAAAATGCTAACAGGGGACAGAGAAAAGGCAGAATTACTCAACACCTTCTTTGCCTCAGTGTTTTCAGAAAAGGAAAAGGGTGACCAACCTGAGGAGAATGGAACAGAGGACACAATAGGGGAAATCCAGCTCAAAATAAGTAAAGAGGTAGTACAGGAATACCTTCTTAATCTAAATGAATTTAAATCTCCAGGACCAGATGAACTACATCCAAGAGTATTAAAAGAGCTGGCAAATATAATCTCAGAGCCATTGGCAATAATATTTGAGAACTCCTGGAGAACAGGAGAAGTCCCACAGACTGGAGGAGGGCAAACGTTGTTCCCATCTTCAAAAAGGGGAAAAAAGAGGATCCCAACAATTATCGTCCAGTTAGTCTGACATCAATACCAGGGAAGATTCTAGAACAGATCATTAAACAGAGAGTCTGTGAACATTTAGAAGGCAATGCCATAATCACAAAAAGTCAACATGGGTTTCAGAGAAACAAGTCATGCCAGACTAATCTGATCTCTTTTTTTGATAAAGTTACCAGCTTGGTAGATGAAGGGAATGCTGTGGACATTGCATACCTTGATTTCAGTAAGGCCTTTGACAAGGTTCCCCATGACATTCTTGAAAACAAGCTTGTAGAATGTGGGCTAGACATGTTAACTGTTCAATGGATTTGTAATTGGTTGACCGGCCGAGCCCAAAGGGTGCTCAGCAGTGGCTCCTCTTCGTCTTGGAAAGATGTGACCAGTGGGGTGCCACAGGGTTCTGTCCTGGGCCCAGTGCTATTCAACATCTTTATCAATGACTTGGATGAGGGAATTAGGGGCATACTTATCAAATTTGCAGATGACACCAAATTGGGAGGAGTAGCTAATACCCTAGAGGACAGGATCAAAATTCAGAATGACCTGGATAGACTGGAGAGCTGGGCCAAAGCTAACAAAATGAAATTCAATACGGAGAAATGTAAAGTACTGCATTTAGGGCGGAAAAATGAAATGCATAAATATAGGATGGGAGAGACCTGGCTGAATGAGACTACGTGCGAAAGGGATCTAGGAGTCCTAGTAGACCACAAGTTGAACATGAGCCAACAGTGTGATGCGGCAGCTAAAAAGGCCAATGCAATTTTGGGCTGTATCAATAGAAGTATAGTGTCTAGATCAAGGGAAGTAATAGTGCCACTCTATTCTGCCTTGGTCAGACCTCACTTAGAATACTGTGTCCAGTTCTGGGCACCACAATTCAGAAAGGATGTTGACAAATTGGAGCGTGTCCAGAGAAGGGCAACTAAAATGGTGAAAGGTCTGGAAACCATGCCTTATGAGGAGAGACTTAGGGAGCTGGGTATGTTTAGCCTGGAAAAAAGACGGTTAAGAGGCGATATGATAGCCCTGTTTAAGTATTTGAAGGGATGTCACGCTGAGGATGGAGCAGGCTTGTTTTCTGCTGCTCCAGAGACTGGAACACGGAGCAATGGGTGCAAGCTCCAGGAACAGAGATTCCACCTCAACATGAGGAGGAACTTTTTGACAGTAAGAGCTGTTCGGCAGTGGAACACACTCCCTCGGAGCGTGGTGGGGTCTCCTTCCTTGGAGGTCTTTAAACAGAGGCTGGATAGCCATCTGTCGGGGATGCTTTGATCAAGATTTCCTGCATGGCAGGGGGGTTGGACTGGATGGCCCTCGTGGTCTCTTCCAACTCTGCAATTCTATGATTCTATGACTGCATTAAGCAGTTTCCAATGTGCTCTGCCACTGAGCTTAGCCTTCCGTTGCAGTCTCACCTATCCTGAAATATCAGTACCTGGTTCTGGAAGGTCTCACCCTCATATACAAAACATGGGAAAGGGAAGCCTCATGCTACAAATGTCCACTTTGCTTTATGAGGGTTTTGCTACTCTACCCACTGTGGCTTGAGGTGGTGATTAGGGATGGTGGCTTGTGGCATAGGAAGAAGGGGCTTCAGAGTGGCATCCACTAGTGATTGTTCTACAGTCTACAGCAGAGCAGTCAGTTCCTCCTAATCCCATTATAGACTGGGATCTGCCCTTCCTCTTCTAGGAAGGACTCATCTGATTCAAACTGAGGATGCTGATCAAGAGGTGCTTCACTAAGTTCACTTACTGCTGCTTTTCTGTAACACTGCAGCTGCTGCCTTGTCATAGAGCAATGACAGTGCCAATGTAAGTTCAGTTTTATCACATGAGAAAAACCTTTTTAAAACATTACAAGCAAGTCCAATTTAAAAGTGATACTGAGTTTTTATAAAACAAGCCTAACTTTCCATGTGTATTCAAAGACATAGCCATTTTTGTCTGAAATATCAGTAAGCAAGGGGATCTTGTAGCACGTTTGAGAGTAACTGAGAGAAAGAAATTGTAGCATAAGCTTTCGTAGACTTGGTCTACTTCCTGAAATGCATGGAGTGAGCTGGTGCCTAGGAACAGACCTTATCAGCAGGCTGTTGAATAGCCATAGAAACGCAAAAGAAATACAAAACTAGTGGGTGTGGTGATGAGGTGACAAGTTCAGTTTAACAATGGTTGTTGAGGGATAAAGGCAGGATATAAAACGTTGCCGAAGGCCAGGTAGATGGTTGACCATATAAATGGTGGAGGGAGTTTTTGAATGTAGTATGATGCTGGTTGGGAACCAGAAAGGAGATGTGATAAACTGTCCAAGAGTGGCCTTATGAGACTAGGGTGTTAATTAGTGTTATGATATATGTAGTGTGCCAGGAAGCCATTGTCCTTATTCAACCCACCGTTGATGGACTTGAATTGGTGGATATATTCCAGTTCAACTGTTTTTCTTTCTGGTGTTCCCTTCTTGTTTGTCTGTTTGTTTGTTTGTCTGTTCAAGTATAGCTGTCCTGAGGTCAGAGATGGAATGTCCAGGAAGACTGAAGTGTTCTGCAATCAGTTTTTTAAAATTCCTATTCCTAATGTCTGATTTATGTCCTCTTGGGCAGAGACTGACCTCTTTGCCCAGTGTAGAGTGCTGAAGGGCATTGATGACAGAGGATGGCATATATCACATTAGAGGATGAAGTGAAAATATCTCTAATATTGTGGCCAATGTGATTAGGTCCTGTGATGACATTTCCCAAGTATGTGTAGGCAGAGTTAGCCTCTGGGATTGTGGCAAGGTCCTGTACTTGTCTCCCCATCTGTGTTGTGTGTCCTCCTGTAAGTAAGTAACTGTTTGAGGTTGGGAGGCTGTCTATAGGCAAGTACAGGCCTACCACCAAGAACCATTGAAAGAGTAGTGTTATTGTCCAGTGTGTATGCCAGGAATCTATGGCAGAGATGTACACAGCACTGCCAGGCAAATACTGTGCATATAGGAACTAGACAATTCATTTAAATAGCAGTTTGGCTGTATGTAGCCTTAAACAGATACATTACTTTTGTACATCCATCATCTGTTCTAAATTGAGCCAATGGTGTGTGATACGATAGTGCAAAGAGTAGATTTCAGTGGGTATCATAAGCTAGAAAGATAAAAATATTAAGACCTTTTTTTTTTTTGAGATCCATCCCATTAACATCTGCAGATGAAACTCACTTCGATGTCACTTTCTGTTCAGCAGAGTACCTTCTTTTTCCCTCTGATCCTTCTGATATAGTCACTGGTGCATCCATTTCAATATTATGAAGTCTAACTGGCAGGAACTGTGCAGGATTTCACACAAGCAACTTGCCAGTCCTACCTAGAAATGCCAGGGATTGAACATGGGACTTTTTGTGAACAATGTGCTCTACAATATAGCTCTGTCAGTGATATATGGCACTTTCCCAGTTGTGCAGTGATGTTTGTAACATCACTTAAGTCTCCTTAAGCTCTTCTGTGCCAAAGATCCATGCTTCCACATCCCCTTTAACCGACTAAAACAGAAAGAATCACAGGGGAAGAAGCAGTAGCAGTCACTAGAAGGCTATACTGGCAAGGCAAAATGTGTTTGTGATACATTAAATTCTGGGATTTTCATCCTCAGGAGACTTTTTAAAATATAAGTCTGATTGTCTTTATCCCTATTGGCTTTCAGTGGCCAGTGACAGGGTGTAAAATGAGAAGATGTGACTTAATCACTGAAAGCAGAAGTTATCTGACCTACTGTTGTCTACCTCAAACTCTTGAAATGATACAGGGTTTAAACATAATTAAGTAAAATGCCCATCACAGTTACACAGCTTGAGCATGGAGTAGCTCCATGGGCCTGTTCAAAATTCAAACATTTGGTCCTGCATAGAAATTATTAGGAACATGTATGTGTGAAACTGCCCTTAGATTGCCTTTGTTAAGATTTGTCCTGCTGTGATGGCTTGACTTGGTTGGCACTTCTCTAATAATATGAAAGGAAAACAACATTCTCAGCTGTGGGCAAATCTTCAGTACAAATTGTTTGAGCAGAAGAATGACCCTTTGCGCTATATCACATTATGTGTTTAACAATACTACATGTAGAGGAGCTTGTCAAAATGGGAATGCAGCATTGGGACAGGGAATTGCTAGGCCCTAGAATATGGTTTTGCATAGCTGCTCTTTTACTATCCTAACAACTCACTCATTTTAAACTGTTATGGGCAACTTTTGAAAAGCTTTGCCTGTTTAGAAAAACATGGATGAAATCCTAATGAGAACATCTGTATATTATGGGATACAAATAATGCATGAATCCCTAGCTAAACTGTATTGTTGGTGAAATAAGAGGCACTCAGGTGTCAAAAAAACAAAACAACACACTGTGAAATGCTGTTAGGCCTGCTTTCAGTAACATGGTTATTAATGGCAGTCTGGGAGTATCTGATATTCCTTGGGATCAAAGGCTTCTCCAGAGTTTATATTTCTATATAAAACAGAACGTGTGTAACTGCGCTTTCCATCTGAGTTCTTTCAGAGCCAACAATTTTTTAGCAGGAACAGTGACAGGTAAAAACCTTGACAGCTGGTGGGGAAGGACTCTTTCCTCATTTTGAATGTTTTTACTGTACTTGTTTTTGCTTGCAAAATATTTCTGGTCTACAACTACTGCTGCAATTACAGGCTTGTGAGAAACAGCTGTTTTGCTACCCCTAAGACCCTTCTGATAAAAAGACAATTGAGGGGGTGGGAGGTATGTAATGCTTCTAATGCCGCTGCCCCTTCCAGTTCTATCCAAAGGTGGAGGGGATGTGTCAGGATAAAAGTCCATGCAGATAAAGGAACTACCATCAAGTGTAAAGACAAGCTTAAGGCATTTTGGGATCTGAGTCAACTACAGGTTGAGTCTCCCTTATCCAAAATGTTTGAAACCAGAGGGAGTTTGGATTTTGGAATATTTCAGATTTTGGAATACTTAATACATGATCTTTGGAGACAGGGCAAAAGTCTAAACACAAAATTCATTTATGTTTCATATATACTTTCAATACATAGCTTTCAGGTAATTTTATACACAATGTTTTTAATAATTTTGTGCATGAAACAAAGTTTGTGTACACTGAACCATCAGAAACAAAGGTGTCACTATCTCAGCCACCCATGTGGACAATTTTGGATTTTTGAATATTTTGGATTTCAAAATTCCAGATAAGAGAGACTTACTTGGTGGGAATTGATTATTGAATATTAACCCTTGGTGGTTAAACATAAATAAATAAACTAAATTGTTGATTTGCTGTCCTTTGGTGCTGTAATAAAATCTGCTTCCTGTGTCATTTCCTTTCCTCTTTCTTAATGGTAAGGCTAGCTGTGATCATGTGAGCAGACATTTGTATTGTATTGCATAATCACACCAGTAGTAAGGAGTGTTTCACTACATGTCAAGTTTGGACTTTTTGCATGTAAAGTGTGGGGACAACTGAGGCCCACAGGCTCTGTACATCACCCCAAGCCTGCAAAAACACTCCCAAAGCCCTGAAGTCCCTCCCTGCCACCAAATTAAGTTTTTTCCAAGAGATTTTTCATCTGCCAATGGACCAAGACAGCAAAAACTATCCACAAATGTCTTCCCCGCCATTGCTAAAACCCTTTAAAAATCACTTTTGGCTTGTTGTATGAATGATTGTAAAAATAGGCTTAATGCATTGCAGATATTAAGACAGTGGAGATGCCATATAGAGTAACATTTATCATTCCATTTATACGTTTTATTTTATACATTTTATCTATTTTTCAATATTTTAAGGCAGAGTAGGATGCCAAAAGATTATGAGTAAATGATTAAAACAGTAAAACTCAAATATCTATTAAATCTGTTGCACGCTTATTAAAATAAACTATATTAAAAATAGTAACCAACAAGAAACCACATGTTGTTGTGTGCCTTCAAGTGTACCTCTGACTTACAGTGACCCTAAGGTGAACCTATCATGAAGTTTCCTTGACAAGTTTTGTCCAGAGGCTGTTTGCCTTTGCTTTCCTCTGAGGATGAGAGTGTGATTTGCCCTAAAGTCACCCAGTGGATTTCCATGGCTGAGCAGGGATTTGAACCCTGGTCTCCAAGTCATAGTCCAGTGCTCAAACTACTGTACACACTGGCCTCCAGAAACCAGATAGTACCAACAAAAATAAACCATAGCCCCCAAAAGTTTTTTTTTTCTGCACTAACCTCGGTGCAGCATTTTGTCTTTAGATCTTTTCTGTGTTAGCCAAGCCCATCTACTTATTACAGGTAGTTTGTGGCAGGGCATATTTTTTAACCAAAATGGGTATAATTGATCAATGTTACAAATAATTCTTCACTTTGACAGAATAGAAAAATGGTATAAATAAAAATATATCTATACTGAGTGTAGTACTGTTAGCCTTTTGCATATTCTGTGCACCTATACTTTGGGGTTGTCCAAACGGTGAAAAAACTCCTTATGGAATGCAAGGAGAATCCTACCTGTCCTAATGGCATTCCATATGATTTTGCTCTGTTGTGAAGGAGGGGGGCAAAAAAGGCCAAAAACTCCCCAGGAAAGCCTTTGCAGCTTTTTTTGTCCCTTTAAAAACAATTATGTGGAGCACATTCCTGCTCATCAGGACAAGCAAGTTGATCTTATTCGCTTTCCCAAATGAGAGGAAGCGCACATCTGATTGGCCAGACAAGAGCAGGGGGAGGGGCTTGCTAGCAAGGAAAGTGCCCACAGCCACCATCCCCCCGAGCGATTGGGGAAGGGGGAGGGTGGCTGTCATTTCCCCCCCACCCACTGACCTTCCGCTGCCGCCACCAGCGGAGGTGTAGAAGGGAGGAGGGGGCTCTCCTCTTCTTCTTCTTCCTTCCCTGGTTCCCTCCCCCATCCCTCCACTGCTGCCCACCCGATTTCTCCACCACCCGCCTGTGGGGCTGAGGAAGGGAGGGTGTAAGAGCCCTCTTTCCTCTTCCTTGGTTTCTCTGCCACCCACCTGCCAATCCCTGCGGGGCTGAGGAATGGGGAAGAGGGCTCTCTCACTCTCTTCTCCCATCCTCAGCTGTCATCTGGGATGCGAAGCTTATGGGGGCTGCTGGGGATAAAACCACCATTAAGACAAGTTGCAGCTGCTGCGACTTAATTTCTCTGTGGGGCACCACATTCCCCCCCCCCGTATAGATGGGGGCATTGATTGTCAGAGTATGATATACAGGTTACTGGACCAACCAGATCGGCCTTTGTAGCAGGCAAATGCATATTAGAGAATTCCCTAGCATCAATGTCATCAAACTAGCTATTTTGGCCACAGTCGGCTTGATGTCTTACACATATGCAAGTATTCCTATGGATGTGGTTGGATGTTTTTGTCTGATGCAAAATGTCCCCATTCACTTCAAGATTGTGAAAGTTGAATTGTGCTCATGGTACCTTTGTGCATGGATGTGTATTAGTGCATTGCACATGGATGTGCATGCACATTTGGTTGTGCATTTGGTTGCACATCTAGTGCCTTGCTTCTGTTGTGCAATATTGCCATTCAGCATAAGGGTGGTATAGCACAGTGCATAACTCTGCATGCAGAGATTTAAGCTGATTTAGGATCTTGGCCATAAATTCAATCTGAGGAAAACAGAAGTTCTTTACCAGCCTGCACCACAGGACGAACACCACCATCCCCACATTGCCGTTGGCAAATCTGTGCTCAAG
>JAUMIR010000005.1:181308595-181343595 GCA_030847615.1 Gambelia wislizenii | reverse complement strand
TTTGCATATCTGCATATATCTTACAACTGTACTCTTTACCTCCTTGTGATAAAGCTTTGTCTACCTGCAAACACAGTCAAAGGCTACAGCTGCAAACCAAAGCCTACTCTAACAATGGCCAATAGCTCAATGACAGAAGCAGCCACATGCTTTGGTCAGCCTTCTGTAACTTTAATTAGTACAAAGGAACCTTTCCATGAACTACCTGCTGTTTTCTGATGACCTCTGGGATCTTTTCATTTAGCCCTATACCAAGAAACAAATATGGGGGGAAAAGTCAATTTTGTCATAGTGTAATCTTCTGAGGCCAAAAGTCAATCTTAAATGCAGTGAAGATTTGCTTTCATTTTAGGACAGAGGTGGGAACAAAGTCTGGGCAGAAGTTATGATAGAAAGCAACCAATATGGATCACTGACCAAAACAATTATGTACTTGATGCAAATGCAGATTGCATATTGTTATGTAAAATATGTTTTTTAATTATGTTCCCTCCCCATTCAGACCAATTTCCCCCTACCTGTGGTGAATACATGTTGTTAGAAGAAGTCTTGTATGGTCTTAATCTTCGTTGTGTGCTATTTTTTATAGTCTTAAGTTATAATGACAAAAAAGTAGGAACCAAACATAAAAAGGTCTAGTAAAGCCAAAAATTAATTTCATATTGATTTAAAGTAATCTAGGTGAGTTTTTACACTGAAAGCAAAGATTATAGCAATTGTAGTCCATGGTATTTATTTTCAGTCAAACCAAAGTTACATATAATTCTGCCTCTGTTTATACGGGATACTAACACTAACAATACACTCCCTTTGGAAGACTTGCACAGGCCAAATTGTTGGAATGCTGTTTTTCTTTCTTTCTTTCTTTCTTTCTTTCTTTCTTTCTTTCTTTCTTTCTTTCTTTCGACAATTCCAAAACCCAAAAATACAATGATACATTAATGGTGTAGTTGAAAATAGCATAGTCAGATGTTTGCTGAAATCCTAGAAACTTTATGTGTTGCTTTTCATGTGCTGTGCCAAGTCTTGATAACTTTCCCCCCCAACCAAGGGACCTCATAACCTGATTATGGTTATTGCTTTACAAACAGTTTTTTCCACAGAAGGTGGCTGCTAGAGCTTAACATAGGTACTGGTTCCATGTGATGGGCCGGGATCTTGCAAACTAAGCTCATTGTATTCTTTGCTGAAATCAGCAAATAGACTTTAAGAGAAACACAGTCATCTATCACGCCAAATAAATGGACAAAATGGCTTTCGAAAGGGTTTCCCCACTTACCCAAAAGGCTTTCTGAAAGCTTCTACCTCTGCAAAAGAAAACAAAAAACAAAAAAACAAAAAAGAAATTAGAACAATTATGGCAGATTGCATGAATTGTGAGAACGTCACAGTAACTGCTACTTTTCATTATGTTTGTCTTTGGGTCATGATAACAGAAGGTTTATAGTAATTACATCAAAAGAAAGATGTACCATGTGAATGATGGGGTTTTTTTTCAGTCGTCTGGGATCCCTAATGTGGGGATGACCTGAAAGGAACTAATGTTTCTTTCAAGTGCATGTTCAAAAGACTTTGATGGACTGGAAGTAAATGTGATAATTGGACCATCAAGAAGGTGGCCTAAGACTACAATGCTAAAGTATGCATACCTCAGTTACAAACCTTTTTGAAAGGAAGTCTCAGCCACAGAATGCATATACCTGTAGAGTTTTGCATGGGTTTTATATAAATACAATTTTAAAAAAAATAGCTGCTTGCACATTATACCAGAAAAACCTCCAAAACTGCAATTGCTTTGAAAAATAGACTTTAGGTTTTTTGGAGTTTTCTGAGATGCTTGGTCTGTATTTTGATAATTGTGCATATTATGTAAAAATGTTGGTGGACCCATAAATGACCAGACTTTTTCTAAGAAAAATGTTGCTTTAATGCATTTCATGAATTTTTACTCTGATATCATTGCTTGCTAGTAATAGCAAACCTGCTTTTCTGCATCTGCTTTGCGTAGCTATTGTAAGGCTTTGAACTAATGTATGTATTTATTGCTTGAACTTCTGTGCATACCTTATAAAGCATAATGTCTGACAATTTAAATGGCTCATGTATTCTTGCTTCTATCATAAGCTGATAATGGGGACTATGATCTTTTGTATACAGCAAATTTTAACTGTAGCACAAACATCTGTTTATGTATTGGTGGAATATACCTGTTTTATTTATCTTTTTTGAGGTAAACTAATTTTTGATACTTTTCATTACTGTGTACTGTGTTCATACCTTGAATTCTCTGACGTTAGAAGTCATGGTTGAGAATTGTAACAGCTGTTGTTCGTTCTGTATTCATGGCTCACACTGCTGAATAAAATAAAGGACCAAACCTAGGATTTGAAAGAAAACTGTCTACCTCTAACACCAGGGAGTTATCAGATTTTATTTTACATAGTTTTAGTCTACAAAGACACAATTGCTTAAACCTAGTGGGCTTAAGGCTTATATTCTATGTGGTTGAATTCATGGCACAGTTGTACTGTTTGAAAATCAATTAAAATTTCATGTGAATGTTACAAGCATTAGGTAGAATTACCACTAACTGGGTTTTCTTTGGATAACTCAGATACGGGGAAATGATCATCAGCATTCTGTGTCTACAGCTGCTTAACTTCATAAGAATGCATTTCTTTGTGATTAGGGAATTGAAGCACAGCCAGCTAGGAGTAGAGCAACTGAGCTATACTTTAAAAAAATAAACCACGGTGGACTTTAATGTCACTGGTCAAAATCTGTCTCAAGCTCCCATAGTCTGTTTTACTCAGATTCCTCAAATTGGACATTCACATTTTGGAGAATTTACTTCAGGATTTAGACTACACATTCCAATACTAGGGTACGATTTTGAATGGTTACTGTTAACACTGCTTAAAAAGCACATACTCACCCTTGTTATTTCAAGAGCTCAAATCAGAATGGGTTTTGTCCATAAAACCAGGCATATTTAACAAAAATAAAAGATGTAAATTTTACTATAGTATTAATGTAAACAGTGTTTTCACTGCTGCTGGATGTAAAAAATGTAAATGAAACCATTTCATTCACTTGCTTAAGTTTCTGGTGTATAAATAAAAAGTCTAATTCTTTTTGACCCATTTATAACCCACAGGGTTTTATTTTTTTTAATTTTTATTTTTTTCCCCTTGGAAGTTCATTCTTCTACCCTGCAAGCCAGTTCCTATGTGTTTATGTAGGAATTATATAATGCCTTTAGCAGATTTCTTATGAAGGTGTTTGGAGGTGTCCTGAGGGGGTCTGGAGAAAAAAAGATTAAAAGGCAAGTTAGCAGAAGCCTATCATGTGCTTTATTAAACACTACATGAGGCTTTTTAGATTGATGTTTACTTCTTCACTCAGTGCACTCCTAACATGCCCCACATTGCCTATAAAGAGTATGTCACACTGGAAATACTTGCTCAGCATCTTGTACTCATTCTTGAAGGAGTTACACAGTCTGTAGAACACAGTGATACCTATATTAGTTCCACCAAAAGGCACAAAATTGCAGCATGCAAGTTTTCGAATTGCACAGGCTTCTTCAGGCAAAGAAAGTAGATTCATATAGTAAAACAAAACAGGACAGATACAGGCTCTGATCGCAAAGAGAATTACTCTGGTGCTACTAATGGAGAAGCAAATTTTGCAGCATTTCTTTTATTGCCTTTGTTTCAGATTCCTTTAAGAGCACTAATAGTCTCTTACCCGACTCAACCCTCCCTTGAGACCATCTTGGAAACCACCTAAGCAATCAGATCAAGCAAGGTGCAGACCTGTGACAATGGCATTGTCATATTTATTCCCCTGATTAATTTATTTGCCTGACGAAGAAGCCAGTGTGCTTTGAAAGCTAGCAGGAAATATTTTGCACCTTTGGGTAGCCCTAATAAAAGTATCACAGTGATGTGTGATTCTATTATATTTTGTGGCATTTCCAACATAGTTTGACTCTACAATGTATGAACAATGCAATGCATTTCTATGTACACCTAAGATGTTTTAAGTGTGAAGTGTGAATGCTGAGAAGCATATGTGTACAGACCACTGCACTATGCCAGTGTGCCACGTCAGGGAACTGTGAACGGCTTCTGCTTTCCATTCAAAAGCGATGCTTGGCAACAAACCTTGACCAGTCTCCCAAGTAATGTGTGAATATATGGGTTGTGAACCAAAAGATGGCATTGTGTTCAAAATGCAAGAAGTCTGAACATCATAGAATCGTAGAGTTGGAAGAGACCTCAAAGGCCATCCTGTCCAACCCCCTGCCATGCAGGAATACACAATCAAATCATTCCCGACAGATGGCTATCCAACCTCTGTTTAAAAACCTCCAAAGAAGGACATGATAGCCATGTTTAAATATCTGAAGGGATGCCATACTGAGGATGGAGCAAGCTTGTTTTCTGTGGCTCCAGAGACTAGGACACAGAGCAATGGGTTCAAACTACAGGAAAAGAGATTCCACCTAAACATGAGGAGGAACTTCCTGACAGCTGTTCGAAAGTAGAATACACTCTGAGGCAGTGTATTCCACTTCTGAGCAGCTCTCACTGTCAGGAGGTTCCTCCTAATGTTTAGGTGGAATCTCGTTTCTTGTAGTTTGAACCCATTGCTCTGTGTCTTACTCTCTGGAGCCACAGAAAACAAACTTGCTCCATCCTCAGTATGACTTCCCTTCAGATATTTAAACATAGCTATCATGTCCCCGCTCAACTTTCTCTTCTCCAGACTAAACATGCCCAGTTCCCTAAGCTGCTCCTCGTACAGTATGGCTTTCAGACCACCCACCATCCTGGTCACCCTCTGGACACGTTCCAGCACAGGTCTGTATGTAAGTGTACATAGTTGTACACTTCATTTCAGTTTCACAAGCTTTATACAGTAGGACCCCTATATCTGTGGAAACAATATCTGTGATTTCAGTTATCCATGGGACTATGGGATGCCATAGTCATGCTGGAAAATGCTTAGAGAGATGTCCTTTCTAGGCATCTTCTAGGTCCTCCAACACAACTCTATGGTATGTTTTTACCAGAAGTCCAGAAGTTTGCTGTTATCCATGGTTTCTGGTATACGGGTAAGTCTGGGAACCAAACCTCAGGAGATACAGGGTCTGACTGTATACAAGTGCTTGTGCAAGATAAAATAGGTGCTTTGGAGGTCATATTCTAGGTCATAAGCACTGTCTTATCCTATAACAAAAATTGATTTCTGACATATGTATTATGTGATTATTGTTATTAATATTAGACCAAGTTCTGCATTCATCAGAGCTAAGTTTTGCTAATTTTGTTACATACGAAGACTTTAAGTCATAAGGGAAACTGCCCAGTGCAATTTAAATTCTAAGTACAAGTAGTGGGTCTTTGAATCTTCACTGCCCCAAGAGAAGGAGGAGCTTTTAATTAATTTAAATATCTATTGAAAATCAAAATGTTTTTATCTGGGACAGAAACTAGTGAATATTTTCTTTGCATCTTGTGTGAAAAGCAGAAAGGCATTGCCACATTCACCTACCTTCTTGCATAATGAAGTCTACTTCATTAAGCTTGTATCTGTGTCTAGGTACATTGCATCCATTCCATGCAACTGCTGCTGCAATTGTTCTGTGCTGTCCTTCATACAAGCATTTGGCATATTACCTTGATTTATTTATGGGTGTGTATATGTGCCTTCAAGTCACCTGTTGACTTATGGCAACCCCATTAATTTCATAGGGTTTTGTTAGGAAAGGAATAGTCAGAGGTGGTTTTGCCAGTTCCTTCCTCTGAAATATAGCCTACAGCGCTTGGTATTTGTTGGCAGTCTCCCATCCAAGTACTAACCAGAGCTGACCCTGATTAGCTACTAAGATCAGATGAGATCTAGTGCCTTTAAGGTATATAGGCAAGTTTGATACATGCATGTTTATTCCTGGTGCATTTGTTTTTATCATATATTCTTTTATAGGAAACTGCTAAATCTTCCCCAACCTAGTGCCCTTCAGATATTTTGGATTTTAGTTTCCATCATACCCAGCTATCATGGAGAAACATGAGGGATCATGGAATAGGAGGGTACCAGAATGGGGGAAGGCTGTGCTAAATCTTTGAGGGTCCTTTGCAAATTGCCACCTAAAAACAGAAGTTACTTGCTGTGGCAACAACTCATTATATGGGTCTTTCAGTTAAAAAAATGGAAAGCTTTGCTGAACTATATCAAGCCAATGTGCTTGCATTTAAAGTGAATCAGTCCCAATCAGATAAACAAGCAATCTGTTTTAACAGGATGGTAGAATCTGGTAGGTTTTAGAACTTTGTTCATGCAAAAGACAGTCTAAAATAATTGCCTCATTAGACCTTGATATATAAAGAAAATTCTTTTTCTAGATACTGAATCAACAGCCTTGAGAAAAACTCTTCCATGTCTGAAAGCTGTAGTGTTTATGAGATAACCATTCCAAGATTTTAGAGAATATTAAGTTATGCACAAAGAAATCTGCTAAACAAAGGGGCACAGAACAATAAAAATGGTCATTCTTTATATATGGCTGAGATGCCTTCAGAAATTTAACTCTTTATCACACAGCTACAACTCTGTAGTTATGCCTTCTGATGCTGCCACTAGAAACCTCACCTTGTAAGCAGAACAATCCCACCCCCAACATAGCCATTTCCATGTTATTGAAATGGGTGTGTATGTGACACATCCAGCTATTATCCTGTAGCTAGCAATGTCCAACTTAAGCTATCATCCTTCGCTAACAGAATACCAGCCATTGGTGGACTTCTCCCATGATTTGCTTATTATTGCCTATGCTGGCTAGGGCTGATGGGAATTAAATGCAACATGGAATCATCTAGAAGACAAGAAATCCTCCACCTCTTTTCTAAAAAGACCTAGCTACATCACCCTTAATGTCTGGAAATCTCACAGCTGTCAATTGAGAATAAAGAGAAGATGTTAGCTGCAAACAGCCGATATCTCTTCTGTGTTATGGAGAGACTTGTCCCTTTCTGGGTCCCTTTCCTTGAGTGGGTGGGTGGTATTGGGAGGGGTTCTGATTTTGTTTTGCTTGTTTGTTTCTTTTGGGGATTTTGGTTATAAAGATTATGGTGAAGTCACTCCAGAAAAAGTGGCTAATCGATGACAATGTAGAAGAAGTCGCAGGGAGTTCAGTGGGGCTTACAGTCTTGTACAGGCTGAAATGCAGAGATATAGGACATCTAGGCTGAGCTATAGATTGATATCCTATATGACACACATGCAGAATACCCACTCTACAAGGATAGCTTTGTGCCTTTTTTCTCTTGGCAGCTGCCAAGCCCCATGTCGCTGCTACAACTGTTAAATGGCCATGGGGGGGGGGGTAAGGAGGGAGGTGACAAGGGGCTCATCTACATTCGCCAGAATACACTGGTTTCCCACTGGCATATTTCACCCACAGATCTGGCCCATTACTCCCCCATTACCAGCATGAAATGGGCCATAGTCCAGACGAGCGTATCGACCTGTCCCTACAGCTACTGCTGCTGCCCTCCATGTAGGAAGCCAGCCTGTAGTATGTGAGCAAGGCCCCGTGCAAGTGAACAGCCTTGGTCACATGTTGAGGTCCCCCTTCCTGGCTACAGAAGAGCAAGACAGAGGGCAGCTGCAGTGATGGGTCTGCAGGCCGGAATGGGCTCCTGTGATCATGTGGGATCCGATCTGTTTTTGGTTGGCTAGAACGGATTTTACTGGGGATTTTTTTAATATTCTGTAACAAGCCCTACCCTGTGTCTCCCCCGCCCCCGCAACTTAGCCCTGTCTTTTCCCCAGGAGTTGTGAGGACTGCCCTGGGGCAAAACAAGGCAAAAAACCCTGTGTCATGAGGACTGCAGGGCTCCAAGATGGCATCCAGACAGCTTGTGTAGACAAGCCCTAAGCAGTAGGGAATGCCTCTCATCCCCACTGCAGTTTGCTGGAGAAAGAGAAGGAGGGGAAAGATGACTGTCCAGTGAACTGCAGCGGAAATGAGAAGGCATCTCTCTCTCTCGCTGTTTGGTTCCTTCCTTCCCCTCCCTCAACATCTAACACAGCAGTGGCCCCACAGGGTTTGGCAGCTGTTGGAGAGAGTTTTGGACAGGGTGCAAGAGGCTAGAGCGTAAGACACACATGGCCCTCTGTCTTTGCTTCCCCTTCAATTCTGTAACGGATGCCTGCCACAAGATTGCAGCAAGACCATCCCATCCACCCAGACCCCCCCCCACACACACATTAAATACACATCTCTCTTGATTAGATAGACCACTTCACATTTTTCTGCTGGGCCCAACAACTTTTATTCACCCAGACAGAGAAAAACATTATACTACCTTTAGGAAACCCGGGAAAGGAAAAAGTTAAAAGGGAGAGGGGATCAAGCTAGCTGAAAAGGTGAAGAAAACAGAGGTCAAAAGAGTAAGAGGTAAGAGAGACTTATAAGAGAGATAGTCAACAGGAGTAGGCAACTGTGGCCAGTTTGGGGGCAGCCATTTTGTGCTGCTGGGAGCTTTTGAGGGCTGCATGGACTGTCAAAGAAAATTAAACTCAAAATGGAAGTAACTGGAAGTCCACTTCTGGCTTAGAAAAAACACACGTTTGGTATGCAGGGGGACCTAGCAACATATTTAAAAGCTGAATGGACTCTTCTAGAGGGTGCCATGACAGGCAATTTGTACACACGGCCTCTTCTTTTGCCCAAAAAAGTGTAGTCCAAGAGTCTGGAGAGACTGATGGCCACAAAAACATCCTTGGCAGGCACATACGGCTACACCCGTGGTTTATATGTTGTGAATGATATACATCTACAGGTAGGAAATTCGTGAATGGATCTAACACTGAGTTTCTGTTGTACCAGTGGTTTACATCTAGCTATGCAGATTCATTTGAAGGAATCTGAACTAGACATTTAGCTAATCTTCAGAGGAGAACTATAACAATAACAATAATAATAATAATAATAGCAATAGCATTGATATTTATGCACCACTTATCAGTGCCAAAGCACTCCCTAAGCTGTATTTTGTGGAGTAGGCCCTCATAAAGACAGAAATGTGTGCATCATATAATTTCTGAACATGGATGCTATGTTAATTTTGGAGAGAAGTACGTGGCTAGGTTATCTGAAATCAATACCTTCATTTAGTATTTAGACAGAATACAAACTTGTCAATGGATACTTCCTGATTGTCAGCCCTGCATGTCATGAATTCTGATGGCCCTTATTGCTGTTTTGAAAACTATGCATTTATATTTGTTTGGTGTCTATCTGTATGGGCTTATCTACAAGGAGCATTTACCCCAGCTTGCCCCCAGCTTGGAACTCTATGGTCCAAATGATGCATGGCTCATGCCCTGTTTTGCCTCCTGGCAGTCCAGATGACACCCAGGGCAAAGCTGGGGCCAAGCTGGGGTAAAGTCCATTAAAACATTTTATTTAAAAACCCAGGTAAACCCGCTTCACATGGTCAAACCTGGATTGGGCTGGCTCAGAAATGCAGGGTCTGTACCTGCACACAGGCCATATGGCCAGGCACCACCACTGCCACCATTGGAGTCACTCTGCAGCTGGGAAGGAAGGCCCTAGCATGTGATCTAGGGTCCCTGCACGTGACCACGCTGAGGCACTCCTTCATGGCTACAGAGGGAGTGACGTTTAGCAGCAGCAGAGGTGCCAACTGGTACGGGCTGACATGTGTGCAGACTTCCATCCGTTTCATCTAGGCAATGGGTGGAAACGGGCCAGATCTGGAGCCAGAATATGCCAGTGGGAAGCCCAATGAAATGCCAGTTCTGTACGTTGCATAACAAGTCTGAAAATAGTATATTTTTGGTCCACATTTGCTCATCCTAATTCCACATAACTCTGTATTTATGCAATTGTTTGTATTGGGAGCATTCTTTTGTAAGATAGTGTACTGTTTGTATTGTATATGTATACCTTTGGATACCTATTCCAGTATCTCTCAAATTAAGCTTATTTATTATAAGATAAGGCATTTCACACACACATACCACAATACTTTGTTTTTAAATATTAAGTATTTTTCCCCAACACATGACAATAATATAGCTTATATATTATATAGACAATAATATAGCTTAACTGGATGAAACAGTAGTTAAATGGTAAGAACCTGTTTCTAGGGAAGACATTCCTGGCATTTTAAAATAGGTGGGATGTTTACTAAACAAATTGAAAAGGAGCAGGCAATTGATTTTAACTGCAACAAAGTGTTACAGCACAGAGTGGAGACATTGCATTTAGTGTTCCAGGCTGTCAAACATGCCCTCCCACAGGTTACTCCATTCGATCACCTCCTTTCTTGTTTTATTCCCTATCGTCAGTCAACATACCATCGGGTAGTTTACGGATCACTTTCTTTGGAGTTCTTTTTCTTGAAAGGTTTTTTGTTTGTAAAGATTTGCTTGAAAGATTTGTTTCCAAATCTTGGGGTGCCATAAATTGATCTCTCTCTCTCTCTCTCTCCCCCCCCCTCTCTCTTTTTCTTTTTTCTGTATTGATGTTACTGTTTTGGTTACATAAGGATTCATGCTAACCTTTGGACTTCAGGAACAAGGGAAATATTAACAAAACACCACATCCAGAGATGAACAGCTTATTGTCTAGTGTGTGTGTGAAGTAGGGTGGAGGCTTCAGGTCTTTACAGTAAAGGGAGGTCAGACTAGGAAGAAATAGAAAGTGGCACCTTGAGACAAATGTGGACATTAAGGCCCAGCTAATTAGATGGGCTGAGGCTGAGCTCATCAAGTGGAAGAAATTTCATTTATTAGGAAACTGAAGAAGTCACGTCTATTTTGTGATGGCTACTTCCCTCTTCCTAAGGACATGTCATGGAAAATGAAATTTTTGAGGACGAATACGCTAACTACTGACATCAGTTATAACAAAAGAGGAGGTAATAAACTATTCTTCCAGGGAGGAAGGGAACGCTGCTAGGCTTTATTTCAGCACAAGCACAAGGAATGGCTACCTCACCTATAGAGAATATATGAAGTCTGGGTGGCTGGGGGGGGGGGTCACTCAAGACATTTTGCTTTCCCAATTGGCAGCATTGGAAGAGCCTTGGTGTATACAGTGGGACCCTGGTATCCTCTGGAGTTTGGTTCCAGGACCCCCTGTTGATACAAAATCTATGAATGGTCAAGTTCCATTATATATAATAGTGTAGTAAAATGGGGTCCCTTATATGAAATGGCAAAATTAAGGTTTGTTTTCTGGAATTTTTCTTTTTTGAAATATTTTCAAGCTGTGGAATCCATGGATACAGAATCCGTGGCTATGGAGGGCTGACTGTATCCCACAATCTATTAGCAATGGATGCTGGAGTACAACTTCCCAATATTTTGCAATGATATGCAATGTGAGAGGTGGGTGGGTTCCAGCATCTTCAAGGGTGACTTTGTAAGAACCATAGAAGATCTTGCATCAAAGTCAAAGATCACCTGTTTACATGTATACAACCCAGGCCCCACTTGCATAATCATCTGGTTACAGCTCATGCACAGAGACACAAGTATACATGTAAGGTCTAGTAATCGCAAAATGCATTCCTGGTGGATGGCAAACTGCATGAGTCCAAGGCTTGCACACTGTACATTTGTGCAGTACAAATGTTGAGGTCATGTGTGAATTAGACCTAAGTTCTATGCAGATCAATAGTTCTTCCAAGTTAATACTCATTAGTATTCAGTTGATACATATCCACTGCATGTGAAAAAGTTTCTGCAACATTTATGCAACTATAGTTGCATAATTCCATGGAATTCTGCATCGTGAAATCAACTGTGCTCTTTGACGCTCTGCCACAAATATCTATCATTTAAACTCTAAAATGGGGCATCAGAGAGCCTGGAAGCACTTGCCCTCTGATCCCATATTGGCAGTAAGGGGTTGTACTCACTCATCAAAGGAAATTCACTCTGCATATCTCAAGCCATTGTTGACTTAAGTGTTCATTTGTAGAATGGCTGGCATCTTGTCAGGGGGTTATGATGGTGAGAGATGGCCTATGCCCCACCTTGCCCTGTGGCAAAAGGGAATGCACCTGTGTAGGTTCTTTTGACTCTCTCAGCAACTTTCAATTTGATAGGTTGCATAAATCTAAAATTGTATTCTTCTGTACTTACTGCCTGAACTGGATATGTGACTACTGTACTGCAGTTATTCTATTCCAGTTTGGGTGACTGGTTCCTGAAGGTGATGCAAAGCATGAGTTTATCACTCTGTCACATGGTAGTTGTGCTATGGGGTTCTCAGGGCTGTTGTTTATCCCCCATGCTTTCAACATATACATGAAACTGCTGGGGGGTTATTTGTGGATATGGACCGGTGTCTCACTAATATACAGATGAGACCCAGCTCAACCTCTCTGTTTCACCTGATACAGGCGAGGAAGCTGAAGCTCTGGACCAGTGCTTAGGCATGGTAATGGACTGCATGAGGATCACTGTGCTGAGATGTAATCCAAACATGGCTGAGATCCTGTTTGTGGATTGCTCTTCTTTCCAAGCTGAGTGGCATTCATTCTGCTGTGGGTGAGCAGGAGAATTGCACTCCCTCTAAAGAATCAGGTCAATCATTTGGGGCATGACCTTAGGTCCACTGCTGTCTTTAGGGGGACAGGTGGACTAAACAGATGGATGTGCCATTTATCAGATAACACTGAAACATCAACAATGAGTCTACCTGGACAGAGGATATTATCAGACTAGCATGTAAAAATCCTGTAATTCCGCGAGTAAGGAAAGTGGAAACATCATGGCATTATTACACTTTCTATCGCACATCGCTGTAATCATGCAAAAGAACCACCACAGAATCATCACACCCTGACCACTAGCACTGTAAGAACAGGAGTTTACTTCCACGATTTTGCATGGGAGAGATTTCTGCGGTTCTTGTAAGAAGACATGAGTGCACCTGAAACTCCAAAAACACCTAAATTAGCAAAGTAAATGAACACACAAGCACTGAAAAAACCCCTAAAAACATTGAAACCAAATGGGACAGTTCATAAAAAGAGCGTCCTGTACTTCCTTTTCGCTTTCTCACCTGGAATTTTTCTCACCGAGGACTGCTAATTCATGTTGTAATCTTGTGATTACAACAAGGTTTATTTTCACACACCCTCATTACTGCAAAAAAAGTGATATTGACAATATGTTGATGGCTTGTCCCATCAATTAGAAGCAACACCGTATTTGCGGCTGGGGCATGGAGTAAGCACGCGAAGATGATGATGTCATGCAATAACCGTGCCCATTCAGCTACCATGATGTTGTAATCCCGCGATTTTGCCATGCCTGATAAAGTCCAGAAACAGCCTTGCATTCGTTATACATGTTCTGATAATATCCCATTTTGATAGCTGCTATACATGGATCTACCTTTGAAAGTCCAGAAACTGCAACTAGTCTGAAACGCGCCAGTTGGACTATTAATTGAGACTGGACAAAACAAGCATATTATGCTTGCATATGCTTTGTGTATGCTTATTTATACTTTTTGAACTGCACCAGCTAGCAGTCTAAGAATGGCACAAACACTGCTGAAAGATCCAGAAAAACCCTCCATGTCCCCATTCCCTATCATAAGACATCCACCAAGGCAAAGACCCCTGTTTCTGTCCCCCTACTTGGGCCTGAAGCTGAACTGAAATGTATCTAAAGTATAAAAATTTCTAAATATAAAACCAGTAATTTGTAGATGTCTCAAGTATTGATGCCAGAGTTTTTCTTCTGTATAGCAGAAGCCAAGAGACCTTTCACTACCAAATGCATTTTGTGCTCAATAGTTTGCTGATCAATTACTTACTTAGAAAACTATTCTGTTTACAATCAGCAACCTAAGCGATAAGTGAAGTGAAGATACAGACATGTAAGCAGTACATGTTTTTAGTGCACGTTCAAGAGTACCAGGTAGAATTTAGGCACTGGAAATTGCATGTTAACTAACCAAGCAGAAGAAGTAGGATGTCTGATCACATAGCCATCAGTGTTTCAGTTTTCTTCACCAAAGTGCTTCTAGACTACCTTCCTAATCGTCACCTGTGGCCAGTGAATGCAGAAATTAGACTTTCTTAACAGCTCTGAGGCTCTCCAAGGCTTTTTTTTTTAAAGTGCTTAATAACAAAGATGGGTTTGGTCCACTAAACAATTGGTCAGCTGAGAATTGGCAAGTTGTAGAAAGATGGTAGTTCAGTTAAATTCTAACTGTTAGGGAGAAAAAAACATATAAATTGATTATTCTAACTCTTTTAGAACAAATGATTGCTTACTTGAAGAGACCCATAGCACAACTACATGGGACAGAGAAACAGCCTCATACACAAAAAGGTATTGTGGGGGACCGAGAAATATTTAGTGGCACTTCTGACATTCCTTTGAGTATTGCTCTTGATTTCTAAACATTTACTATTGGCTGTATATTAAGATCTATGTATTATTTTGTTTTTTAATGACCTTACAAGTCCTATATGCCAAGCCCTCAGCACCTACCTGAACACACACACACATACCCATCATCATGAGAAATCCTCAAAAGGATGAGCAAAGTGCAGGCTGCATGTAGCTCCCAAAAGTCCCCATGCCCCTTCCCACAAATTTGAGAATGTTTTGTTCCCAAATAGCCAATGGTCCCCCAAAGCACTGTTTACCATTTTACCACATTTTTGGCACCCTGTCCCATTTTTAGGCCTGTTGAGATCTTCCTTCAGCCATTTGTCAAACCAGGAAATAGTAGAACTTCTTGCTCAGGTCACTACCTGGTTTAAAGAAAGGCTTATATAAGCCCAAAGAGGGCCTATGGAGACCTAAAAAATGGTGGCCTCCAAATGCTCCCAAATATGTCAAAGAGGCCATTAGTGCCCCTGTAAGACTTGAGGTGACTATTAGCAATAGCATAGCAATAGCATATATATTTCTATACTGCTTATCAGTGCAAAGCAAATCCTAAGCAGTTTACTACGTATTAACTAATTGCTCCCAACATGCCAGCTACTCATTTTACTGACCTATGGAAGGATGGAAGGCTGAGTCAACCTTGGAGCCCTGTAGGATAGAACTCACAATGTTGTGGCTGCAGAACCAGCTTTTAACCACTGCACCACCAGGGCACCTTATTTGCTATATAGAACTATACTGACCTATATTGGACTATATGGGGCAGTATTAGATATATGGGCAGTACTACTGGCATATCTTTTTTTTTAAGGGAGTGTGTGGAGAGGGCAATGGGAAAGTGTAGCCCTCTATGGTCCTGCAGAAGGCAACGTACGCCACCATTTCTGGCAATTGCCTTAAAATCAAACAAGAGGGACTTTTTAACTATATCACACATTTTTCAGGTTTCAAAGATGAGTGGAGACATAAGGAATGACTGCCAGAAACTGTTTCACACAATATTCTAGCTACTGAAGAAAAGGGAAGTAATTTTAGAATCATAGAGTTGGAAGAGAACACAAAGGCCATCTAGTGCAACCACCTGCCCTGAAAGAATATACAATCAAAGCATTCCCAACAGGTGGCCATCCAGCCTCTGTTTAAAAACCTCCAAAGAAGGAGACTCTGCCACACTCTGAGGCAGTGCATTCCACTGCCAAACAAGTTCTTCCTAATATTTAGGTGGAATCTCTTTTCCTGAAGTTTGTGTCCATTGCTCCGTGTCCTAGTCTGTGGAGCTGCAGAAAACAAGTTTGCTCCATCCTCAGTATGGCATCCCTTCAAATATTTAAACATAGCTTTCATGTCACCTCTTCTCCAGGCTAAACATACCCGCTTCTTATACGGCTTGGCTTCCAGACTTTTACCATTTTGGTCACTCTCCTCTGGAGACATTTCCAGCTTTACTCTTCTTATGTGCAGGGCTGGCTTAGGATACACTAAGAGGCTTTAACCTAGCCAATGGAAATCTTGAGATGTCCAACCAGATTATTTCAAGAAAGCATATTATTCTAACAATGAAACCATTTTTTTTTAAACAAAACACATAGATACACATAGATACTGTCCCCTGTAATCCATGGCCCTAAACTGCAGTTTACCTAGCTTGTACGTAAATCTGGCACTCTTTGTACATGAAGACTCTCTCTCTCTCTCTGTGTGTGTGTGTGTCTGTTTCACTCGATGTACGCATATGACAAAAACAGCAATTTCCTCACCTGTGTGTATACAGCAAATAAGTATGCTGCTAAATAAATCAGGCATGAGTAATGCAAACAAGGAACCATTATAGGTAGTTGGCCATTACCTTTTCTCTTTAGCCAAACTCCAAATGCAGCTTGAAAGAAGTTGATGAGATTTTTAAATGCATACCAGGAACTTTAGAGCAATTATTTTCTCTCTAGTCCAGACTTGCTACCTCTTTTTTTTTTTTTTTTTTTACTTCCTTCCACACCCTTTTGGTACTTGTAAAACTCCTAGCACAGGGGAATGCTAATTCTTTTTAATCCAATTCTTTTTTTCCCCTGCCAGTAATCTTAGCGGTTTAAATATACCCAGATGTGGCCAGTTAATTTGCCTAATATTTTTCTTTGACAATAAGATGACTGTGTCATTTCTTTTTCATTGAATATTTCAGCATAACCTAAATATTTAATATTTAGAAATATTGATGATATCACGAACTTACAGATGGAAAGCATGTTACAGGTAACAATTAATGTTACAGCGGTAACCATTATAAATGTAAAAATGCCATAAAGTCTGAGGCGTTTCGAGGCTTACCTTTCATTGCTGTTGAGATGATGATTTTATGAAGCCATGTCTACAACAATGAATATCTACTTTTTAAAAATCTATACTGAAATTAGGCCAATGGCTTGACATTTCAATCTTATAATAGTCAGGATCCAAAGAACTATGCAAAGGAAATAAGTATCAGTGCTGTTGCATTGTTTTCCACAATTTTTATTTAAAGTAAGAGTTATATATAGTATCCTGCACAAGAGAATGTGTTGGAACTTGCAAAAAGTGGAAGAATATATTTGGGGCTTATCTCACTTTTCTGGCATAGGGCTCTAGCAAGTGGTAGAAAACAAATACGGAATGGCATCTTTGGGACCAAAACATTATCTATTTCAAGTTCAGAATGATGAAAGTACAAGCCATTCTTAAAATGGAAAGCCATTTTAAAAGAATGTAGGCTGCATCTGGAACAAGGGTGTAGCTGTTCCAAAGGGAGGAGAGGAGAGAATAAGGGCATTGCTCAACAAATAAGAATTCTGTCCCCAATTAAGTTTTCCTTTGGTCCTCAAATTTCTAGCACTGCCATAACCTAAAACACCAATGGAACATTTAGAAATACAATCTCGGAATCCAAATAAAAGGGCCGGGTACCGTTACCAAGACAATTTGAGCACAGCAAATGTAAGAGTTCTAGGTGTGGATTATTTTCAGTGTTTTGCTCTCTGCAATGCTAGAAATCTGGGAACTGAAGGAAGACATTCATTTAGAGAGGCAGAATTCTTTTTTCAACGCTAATGCCGGTTGTTACACCCCAGGTTTGGGATAGAAATTATAATAGACTTTAGGGTTTGCTAGAATTATAAAGAAGAGTGAAGGCACTAACTCAGATAGAAGTACTTGGGGAGGGGGGGACCAATGGGCTCCCCCTCCTTTCCCCATTTGACCAGGCCCCCTAAGCCAGCCTCCTATACTGGAGGACAAACCTGTGTGTACCACTCAACCTGTTCTGTCCCTTATACATTAGCCTCCTGTTTTGGAGTATGGTGGTGGGAGCCATCCCATTGCTAGCACAGTTGCCATTCCTGTGGCTTCTGAATGAGGACCGGAGAGGTACCAATCTTGCCCTTTGTCCCAGGCAACAAAAATTCTTAGCCTTGTCCCAAGGTGCATGCAATAGAAATATACAGCCAAGGCTATACAAAGTATTTCAATGTAAAAAAAACAACTAGTTTGGTACTCAAATTACAAATCACCCTGAGAAACTTTGCAAAATAATGGGAAAGCATGGACATCAGGTAAATGTGATTTTGCTAAATGTGATTTTGTCCCCATTTTGCACCATGCTGTATTTATCATTTACTGGAAAAGCTTATTCATCTAAATGGATTGTGTTATGGCTTAGGTCTCTGCCACTCTGTGGCAGTTGACACTAGTTCAAACAGCCTTGTAGGCTGCCCCTTCAAAGCTGTTTTTGCTATGGCCTTCAAAACCCAGTATGTCTCATTGCGCTGCTCTCTTAATCTGCTCTTTTTTCTGCAGATAACAGGTCTTGTTTCTCTTACCTTTCTGAATGACTACGATCTTTGTGCCTTGTGGTACTCTACTTGCCCTCAGCTGCACCTTCCCATTTTTATTATAGCCTTTCCTTTTAATAAGCTGATCAGGACTGTGCAGTGTTCCTAATACTAGATCATTACAGAGCACATAGAGGATCATAATTTCCTCTGTGTGTTTATATACCATAGAATCTTGATTGCCAATATGTACATTGCATCTAATCACTAAAGATTTCCCTATAATCTCTAGACAGGCTTTTCCTACAGGGTTTCTATCAATTATTCTTATAAAGCTGATCTTTCCACCGTGTATTTGGTACCCCTGAATACAAATTTATTTGCTGACAGATCATTTTTTCTAACTGACATCCTGTATAAATTTTATATCTGGGTTCAGGCATATGTGGCTCTCCAGATGTTGTTGGGCCACAAATCCTCTTAGCCCTGTCCAGTACAGAAAATGATAATGAATGATGGGAGTTCAAGTCCAGCAACAACTGGAGGATCATGTGTTCATCATTACTGTTTACATCAGTGGGTTGTTGTAGCAGATCAGTTCCTCACAACTCTTTATGTCCAATTGAAGAGCTGTTCAGAGCACGGGGTGTGCTGATTATCAA
Source organism: Gambelia wislizenii (assembly GCA_030847615.1). Lineage (NCBI taxonomy): Eukaryota > Metazoa > Chordata > Lepidosauria > Squamata > Crotaphytidae > Gambelia > Gambelia wislizenii. The sequence continues at coordinate 181,324,667 of JAUMIR010000005.1, read as the reverse complement.
CCCAATTCTTTCATCATGGGTGTAAAATGCGCATAGCTCTTTGTTTCACTGACCATTCTGGCTGTTGCATTCTGTACTAGCTGCAGCCAGCAAACCAAGTTGCAGAGCAGCACATGCAATGCACAACAGCAGTCTATATAGGAAAGTATCACACAAGGCTAGAAAAGTGAAATTAAAGCAGGATAGTAGCATCTGTGGCCAAACCTTATCACAAGATGTTGTGACTGTCCTGTAGGTGGCCTGTATTCAGACCATTTCTGTGGCACCCCTTTTAATTGATGGGAAAAGCCCGTCAATAGCCTTAAATGTAGCTATTGTTCCACTGCCGACCCTGGTGCAATAGGTCCCTTCATTTCAAGTCCAGCATTACATCAGTCAGTGTCACGAGGGGGCCTGAATCTCCTCCTCTTTCCTCCTTCCACTTGCTATTCCAAAGCAGCTAACTCCGTGCCTGTTGGTGTTTTTCGTTTTTATCTTTGCTGTGTTTGCATAATTACAAAAAAATAAAATAAAAAATATTTTAATTTTATTATTTTGCTGTAGGTATGCAAACACAGCAAAGATAAAAAAACAACAACAGGCACTTGCTTTGGAACAGCAAGTGAGAGGGGAAAAGGGCAGGAGAGGAGGAGATTTGGGCCTCCTCATAGACTGCTGTAATGCCAGAACTGCTGCAAAGAGACTTATCACACACCAGGTTCCTAAACAGCACAGTCATGCGAAAGAAGACTGCTGCTTCCTCCACTCTCCACCAACCAGGAAATAGCCAGCTTTGGGAGACTGCAACTGATAAAGGGTGAGGGTTTTTTTTGGGGGGGGGGTCAGTTGTTGTGCAGTTGGTAGTCAATTCCAGTCTCTACAATGAGCAGAAAAATGAGCTGTGATTATGTAAATTTGACCTACACCATCTTAATTCATCAACAGGCTGTCAGCCTCAGGTTTTGACTACATATAGTCAGTGTGTAGAGGACTACAGAAAAATACAATTGATACAGTGTTAGCAATTTGCCTAAGCAAAAAAAGTGTTAGTTTCTTTTGCCAGAATATGATATTGGCTGTTGTATTCCTTCCAGACCCAGACTTAGTCAGTACTTTGTTAACAGGTTGTGTTACTGAAACAAGTCTAATAAACATGGAAAATATAGAGGAAAACAGAGTGAAATTTACCAGAATATTTTGTTGGTGTGGCTGGCCAAGGATTAATCTGCTGGTGGAAGGGGGGCAGGGAGGAGGGGGGACGAGAAGGGATTCAGCATTTAATTAAAAACTTAGTATGAAAACTCTTCTAGATTCTGGACTTTATCAGACATGTTGTTTTAAATGTTCTTTTGCCAGCAGAAAATAAAGCATTTCATTGCATGGGAAATTCAAACTTTAAAATAAAAATAAAGCATAAAAAGTCATACCAAACACACGCGCGCACACACAAAACTTCCAAGTAACCCAGGGAGGGTCATAAAAAGAGCAAAACTTACCTGGATGTCTCGATCTGACCTGGAAGTGTTCACGCCTGACCAGCCATTGTCGGGGTATGTCTGAGATTTAAAGGGACAGAGGTATCGCATGCCAACAACGCCAGCAAAAAAGTGGCAGGGAGCTTTATTGATGTCTTAAGCCATCAATTAAAAACCACAGCTTTTGGGCTCTTTATAACTGCGAAAGGGCAGCATCATCTGATCCACGTCTCTTGCGCGGTTGTGTGGCGTCCTTATGATGCAGTATTTTTTCCATGTCTGATAAAGTCCTCTGGGACATTGAATTAATCCCAAAGATTGTTCAAGATGTTCAGTTCTTGGAAACCTGTGTACTTCTTGGTCTCACTGATTTCAAGCAAGATACATGCACATAATACTTAATTCTCCAGTTGAAATCAATGGGATTTTAAATGTGATTGACTTTGGCTTGATTGCTCTATATAGGTTTGAATGTTATTAAAGCATGGACCTGTGTATACAAAGGGAAAAATGTGGATTGATGTGCACTAACACAAATTTGAAGCAGCTTCTGTTTGTCTTGACGGTTTTCTGGCAAAATCGCAAGCATGTGAAGATATTCACTTTTGCTGTCCCAACAGGCATGCCCACGACTCAAGATGACAGGTTCAAGTGAATTACTCATGCTTTTATTGTTGCCAGTTGCTGCTGCCGAACAGTATTAAAAAAAAAAACATATCTAAGGTGTGAAATTGTGATATTCCACCTAATTAAATTTTAAAAAGAAAAGAAAAAGACTGTTTCATCTCATGATCACTCACTCGCTAAAGCAAAAATCCAAGATGGCAGTTCCAGGCGCTTGCCTTGTTCACAAGCTCCACACCCTGACCAATCAGCTTCTACTTCTGCTTTTATCGCCAGAGTGAATGAATGTGAATTCAATTGTCCAAACAAGTGGAAATGCACATTCTCTATGGAGCTTTTTAAAAAACACAGGGAAAGCCAAAGGCTTTCCTGGAGGAGTTTATGGGGGATTTGGCTCACCACCTTCTGAATACTGTGATCCATTGTGGAATGCCATTAGGACAGGTAGGATTCCAAGCAAATTCTATGAGGGTTATTTTGACTGTTAAGACAAGCCCCATGTTTTTGATTCTTGCTTAACTCATCTTAGCTGCTCTGTGTAAAACTTAAAAATTGCAAATTGAATAGGAGACCCATAGAGCTTTTCTTCTAATTGACACCACAGTCTTAGTCTCTTATTAGAATCCCTTGTAGAATGCATGCTGTCATGTTTTGAAGTGTACACTGAAACCAGATGATCCACACATTCTTGACTTCTACATGCTGTATTGTTTATAGTTCAGCTTAGCCCCTGGTAGATGTCTTAGGCAAACACCAAAATACAAATCACAAGCTCAGTCATAAATTTTTATTTCTGTGGCCTGCAGGCAAACTTGCTCCCTTCATTCTCTGGGTATTTCTCCCCAGAGCAAAAAGGTAATAATACTAACAATAAAATAAAATAAAAAATAAATTAAAAAAAAATCTTTCCAGAGTTTTTATGGAGGGGGGAAGAGAAGTTACTTCCTTTCAGCTGTCAGAAGTTCTATCATCCCCTCTTTGCTTCACCCATATTTTAAAATAACACTTTAAAAAAAGAGTTCAGACAGGTTGTATATGAAGGTCCTTAGTGAGTATCTTCATACAGCATCAGATGGAGAAGGTTTTGTTTCTAAAATACAAAGTTCTACAAGGTCAAAGGGGTTACAGACAGAATCTTTTCTATCACTTTCTGTGGGGATTATAAAGTCACAAGACCAGATGCCAAAAGTTCAAGATAGAATTTACTATGGATTTCACAGCAATTTTTTTTGTACACCTGTCATTTAAGCATGACTGCTAAAACAGAAATCTAATGGGAATGGCTACCAAAACGTATAGTTAGATTTTATGGCACAACATAAGTGCACAAATTACACTTTTTTCCCCACATAAGTAAACTAAGACAGTAAAAGGAATAAAGCCAGCCTGCACTGAACTTGGTCTTAGGGATACAATGGATGTGTCAGAGCTACTCCACTTGTTATATTTTTAATGTACAGGTGTACAAGGTATTAAATGAGCACAAACTTCAGACACATGGTTGCACTATTTGTGCATGCTGACACATCAAGAGGCAGGAGTCTTGCTTTGGGTATGAGAAGGTTTATGCCTATTTCATAGATGAACACATGGTCCACGAGTAAAGACAAAAACCCACTGGGGTAAATGACCATACAACAAATAATGAACCCCAGAAATAAAAATTAAACCTATAAACCACAAAGGAGTAAATTATACCAATATAATCTAATTTGAGTATTATCTATTCATATAAACATTATAGAAACAATTGATCTAGACATAAACACTACCACATAACCTATACTGTGTCATACTTATATTCTGATGAGTCCACGGGCAATACTAGTAATAAAGATGTTCCACAATTAAATCCTCATTCAGTGCTTAGGATGCTTGGTGATCTAAGGCTATTCAGTCTGTGTTGATTCTCACACTTAATCCAAGGCCTACGGTTGTTTACGGCCCAGTAGTACATATCTTTTAGTCTTCTGTTGCAAAAACAAAGCCAAGAATAATTAAAGTCTTTCCAACATTGTTATGTGAAATGGACCACAACCAGTTTTCTTTACATCATTGCCTACAAACAAAGTAAACCAAAACATATAAATATAACATTCACCTTGTAAGAATACGTTCCACCTCCCACATATCAAAGAGAAACCAACCTGTGTATGTTTCATACTTCTTATCCACAGAAGAAGCTCCTTGAAAATAAAATCCCTTACAACAGCCTAGCTGTTTTTAAGCTACTTGATATAATTGTGGTCATCAGCTGTGTCTGACAACCACCACATTGCTTTCTCCCTTAAAGTAACTGTTCACCTTACAAAGCCATAAGTAAATTACTAATTGTTTATTATATAAATGAAGTATAGCCCCATTGTGTATTTAGTCCAAAATGAATATAGGACTAAAGATGAAAAATAAAGAAGGCTTCCTCCTGAAGGAGTATCTTTGGTATACTGTATTTACTCTATTATAAGGATGTGCTGTTATTTTCTTAAAAGCGCCACCCCTCAGTTCTGCTTTGTATTTATTCTGAATGAAATGATCTGTTAAAGGTGCTGTCATGATTGTTATTTAAAACCAACTCAAGTCAATCACAAAACCAGTCAACAAAAAACTCTGGTTGTTTTGCTTGTTTGTTTATCTGACTAGAGTTTATTTTAAACCATGACTTCTGGTTTGTATATAGCAACATTCCAGGAAGCATCAAGACAGAAACTGAATTCTGGTTAAGCCCTCCTCCTATTTATGCAAGGGGAAGAGAAAGAGTGTTGAGTGTGCAATCTTGAGGCTCATGAAACTTATACATATAGGGCTAAATCCAGGTTACATGCAAGTCAGACCATAAATTAGTCTTTGGATTGAAAGACCCATGAACACTTATCTGAACCACAAATGCTCACAGTAGCACATAAGGCCACATGATGACAAATGGCTTCTGAAACTGAGGAGTTTAAAAAGTAGTTTGTGGCAATGCCATGGTTGACTTTTTTCTAAGGACATTATCAGACTAGCATGTAAAAACACTGTAATTCCACAAGTGAGGAAAGCAGAAGCATTGTGGCATTATTACATTTACTATCGAAAATCACTGTAATCATTTGAAAGAACCACCATGGAATCATCGCATGACAACCATTAGTGCTGTAAGAATGGGAGTTTATACTTTTAAAAGTCTAAAGAAACTCTCCTAAAAAAAAAGAAGAATGGGAGTTTCCATGATTTTACATGGGTGAGATTTTGGTAGTTCTTGCGAGAAGATGCGAGCGTACTTAAAACTAAAGAAAAAAACATAAATAATGAAGTAAATGAACACACAAGCACCCAAACAAATGTAAAAATGTTGAAACGAAATAGGACAGTTCATGAAAAGACCATCCTGTGTTTGGTTTTGTGCTCTCACCTGGAAGTTTTCTCGCTGAAGACTGCCCATTCACGCTGTAATCTCATGATTACCATGGGACGTGTTTTTGTATGCCCTCAATGCTGCAAAAAAAGTAATATTGACAATCTATTGACGGTTTGTCCCATCAATTAGATGCCACATCTTATTTGTGATTGGGGCACGGAGTAACCACGTGAAGACAACAATGTAATGTGATAGCCGCGCGTGTTTGTGCTACCACAACATTGTAATCCTGTGATTTTTGCTGCATCTAATAAAGTCCTGAGGAGGAGGGTCAGAACTTCCACTGGAGCCTGGGCCAGCTCTGGAAACATCTTGTGTAAACATAACTATCCATGAGAAGCTGCCTTACATCAAGGCATCTACTGTTATGTACCTTGCCTGGCTGCAGCTTACCAAAGTCTGATGTGAAGGTGTTTCCCATCATCTTCAACATGATTTTTTTAAACTAGAAATGCTAGGGATTAAACGTGGGGACTTCTACATGCAAACATGTTCTTCATCACTGACTTGTAGTCTTCCCATAGCTTTTTGTATCCTGCTGTCATAACTTATCGCCTGGATGATGACTCAGATGGAGAAGAGGCAGACATCATAACTCACTCGCTAGATGACGCAGTCGAGGAGGAGGAAAGGGAAGAGTACCAGGAAGCTGCAATTCTTGATGAGGAAACTCTCCTGGAGTCTGAAGAAATGGCAGAAGCTACACACATGAAAGATGCCACATACCCGTCCTTCAGTGAACACAGGAGGGAGAAGACCCGCACCCAGCGCAGGTTAAATACTAGACACCAAACTAATTAGTCACTGATGAGGCACAGGCGACCTTGAAGGAACTGCTCATAAATACCCTGGCAGTTCCTTACCAGTCTTGGTGCTATTTTATCTGTTGCTCTCATGTTCCTGCCTTCTCTTGATCTTGGACTGTCTATGTTTTGGGCTACTCTGTTTATTCCCTGCTGGCTCACATACGTATCACTTCTGGACCAGGTATTGACAACACTTGTGCTTCTCCCTGCATCCTTCTCAGATAACCCATGAGCGATTTGGACTGACTGACCATTTGACACCACTTGCTGACTCATACTCAGGACACCTGGACTGGAAAAAATATATACAGATAACGATGGGAATCCTGTTAGGGACTTACATCTTTGTAAGTGGACTTACATAGGTGGGAATTAGAATTGTGCAATTGTGTAACATCCATATCCCATAAAGGGCTGCTGTTACATTGCTAGATGGCAGGGCCAACAAAGTGCTCAAGGAGGCCTGATGCAAAATAGGTCCCATTGTGCATTGTATTGGTTCTGATGCGCATTGTACATCAATACACATCAGGCATTCCTGCTGGTGTCCCATTACACATCTTTGAAATTCAATAGAGGGGTTTCTTAGCTTTGCCAGTTCCTTCCTCTGATATATATCCTATAGCCCCTGGTTTTCGTTGGTGGCTTCCCATCCAAGTACTAACCAGGGCTGACCCTGCTTAGCTTCCAAAATCAGATGGGATCTGATGCTGTTAGGGTATTTAAGCCCAGGTATACATAAAGTTATGTAATGTAATGTAAGCAATCGTATCAGATTCTGGTGAATATCAGCAATCTCAATATTAGAGGTAGGAAATGTTACTTTGTAGACTACAAGTCCCAGAATCCCCTAGTCAGCATAGCCAGTGGTCATGGCAGTTGGGGAAGTTCTGTAAGTTTTAGTAAAAACATAATTCAGTTCTCATTAATCTCATATCCCATTAGAAGCACTTCTGCTGTTCCTTATATAAAATGTGTTAGATGAGAAAATAATTTTATGACAAAATAAAATTAATTCTTTAAAAAACTTAATTCTCTGTACCTTTATAATTCCTTCCAGTAAAGAAAGTTCAGTGCTGAATATCATAAATTGATCCTATATCCTCATCATTTAAACTGATTTTATTAGTACAGTGTGAAATGTTAATTGTTCACATTACTGACAAAATGATGCTTCCAGAAATTACAATTTTATATTTTACACTTTGCAAATTAATACAAAATAGTATTTCACTATGAAAATGAAGCAATTATTAGTTTTAGAAATATGTTGTTCTATTACATATATATAGATGCACACACTATAACAAATTTGAATAGAAATCTGGCAACCCATCTCTGTGAACGGTAGAAAAAGGAGATTTTCAGATGGGGCTTATACTGCAGGACAGGCACGGAACAGGGTCGATAAAGGGGCTGTCATGCAGACGACTTTGACCCCTTCCATCCTGCTCCCGTCCTGCTCCTGGGATATTCTATTCATGACGAAACATCGTGAATAGAACACCCCTTCCATGCCTCTCATGGAATCAGGGATGTGAAAAATGGAGCCCCGTCCCTGTTCTGCAATGACAGGCACTGGGAGGAGCTCCATGGCAGGCACTTCCTGCCACGATCGGGACAGGCAGGTAAGTGCCACCCTTCTCCCCCCCTCCCTGGGTTCCTTGTTTTATTTAAAATTTATTTTATTTTTCTGTCTTTGACAGCTGGGGGGGGGTTACTTTGAATTTCCCTCCCGCTCGTTCTCTCGTAAGAACGAGCATGATTTCCCCCAGCCGGTCATAAAAGCAGCCTTACGATGGCTACATTTACGGCTGGCTGGAAAGGAGGGAGGACACACGTTCCTGGAGCAGAATAGAGATGTTTGAACATTTATCTCCATTCTGTTGCAGGAATGGGAGAGGAGGTGGCGGAGCAGCAACAGGGCATTTTGGCCCCATCTGAAAATCTCCTAAGTATCACAACACCAAGTGTCACTTATGTTTCCTTGCCGGGTCAGTAATTTTTTGTCAGCTGGGCACATCAGATCAAGAGAAACCATCTCCAAATCCTGTTTTGAAAGCCACTCAATCACTTACTGCACTCCTATGCATGCTTGCTTGGCAGTAAGTTCTCTTGAACAGAATGGTGCTTATTTCTGAATAAATATGTTTAGGATTCAGCCCACCTAAATACCATAAAGGCACCAGATCCTGTCTGTTCTTGGAAGCTAAGCAGGGTTCGCCTTAGTTAGTCCTTGGATGGGAGACTATGAACTAATACCAGGTGCTGTAGGATATATTTCAGAAGAAGGAACTGGCAAAACAACCTCTGCGTATTCCTTGCCTAAAAAACACTACAAAATTCATGGGGTTTACATAAGTCAAAAGGCAGCTTGAAGGCATGTGCACACGCACACATGTATAGCATTCACCTAGAGTCCATCTCCCTTAAAATTAATGGAAATGCTGCTGCAGCTGTCTTCACCCATAATCTCTGTATCCCACCTACAATTGTAACCAGTGAGTGCAGGTTTTCTTAGTGTGTGGCAGCCAAAATAACAACAGATTAACCAGTCTTGATTATGTCATGAGGTTTCACGGAGTACAGCCTAGTTCGGTGATGGCGAACCTATGACACGCGTGTCAGCACTGACACGCGTAGCCATTTGTGCTGACACGTGGCTGTAGGCCTCCTCCCCCCTGCCCCCGCCCGCAACCTCACCACCCTCCCTAAAGTGGCGATCCGGGCTTCAAAGCCTCACTTTAGGGAGGGGGGGGAGGAAAGTGGCAGGCAGGGCTATGAAGCCCCAATCGCCACTTTAGGCAGGCGGGGGGTGGAGCCTCCCACCCACCTGGCCACCAGCACCCCTGAGGCCTGCCGTGCTTCCCCAGAGCCACCTTGGAAAGGCCAGGTAAGGTGGCTGGCGGGTGGGACTCTTCTGGGGAAAGCAGCGGGCGAGTGGGAGGGTGGTCGCCCGGCCTCTCCCTGTCCTTCCCAAGGTGGCTCCGAAGCCTCAGAGCTGCCTTGGAAAGGCTGGGGAAGATGGTGTGCGAGCAGGAGGGTGGCCGCCTGGCCTCTCCCCAGCCTTCCTGAGTTGGCTCCGAGGCTTTGAAGCCTCGGAGCCGCCTCAGAAAGGTTGGGGAAGATGGTGGGTGAGCAGGAGGGTGGCTGCCCGGCCTCTCCCCATCCTTCCCGACATGGCCCCGAAGCCTCAGAGCTGCCTCGGAAAGGCTGGGGAAGGCGGCGGGTGGGAGGGAGGGACTCTGCCCGGACTCTTCCTGGCCTTCCCGAGGGGACTCCAAGGCTTCGAAACTTCAGAGCCGCCTTGGAAAGGCTGGGGAAGGCAGCAGATGGGAGGGAGGGTCTCTGCCCGGCCTCTCCCCAGCCTTACCAAGGGGGCTCCGAGGCTTCAAGCCTCAGAGCTGCCTCGGAAAAGCCGGGGAAGGCGGCAGGCAGGTGGGCCTCTTGTTTGAGCCCAGAGCACTGCCCGCAGCTTCTCCAATGGAGCCCTCCTAAATAGCTTCGCACAGGGGAGCTGCTAAAAGAGGGAGGGGGGAGAATGCGTGTGTGTGTGTGCATGTGGCGTTGTGGGGAGGGGGAGTAAGTGCTGTGAAGGGAAGAAGCCGAGGGTCTGGGAGCCAAGGAGCTGCCCGTGTAATCGCTCCTAGGCTAGCCGGCAACACATGCTCTGCTCCATGGCTAACTCAGGCTGCCTCCTCGTCTCCAACTCCGCCTTGCTCCCACACTCGCTACCGGGCGCCCCAGCCTTCCTCTACCTCCAGCAGGTAAGTCCACCTCTTTTATATCTTTCCCTGCTTCACTCGTGGGTGAGGTATCTCCCTCCCCAAAATAAACCCATGTGTCAGAGGGAGGCCGGGGGAGGTGGGGGGAAAGTAGCGACAGGGCCTCCGAAGGCCCCGTCATCACTTTCAGGAGGCCAGGGGGGCTGTTATTATTATTTACGGATTTTTCACATTTGCTGGGGTCTTCGGAACCTAACCCCCAAGAATGTGAAGGGACGACTATACATTTTGATTACTCAGTTGTCACATGAGTTGTGACAACTCATTAATTATTAATATACAATTAATAATATTGTTGATTAAACAATAAATATCGCAAAATGTTTTTTCCTCAAGGTAACACACCACCCGAGTTATGCTCAGATTTTTGGTGACGTTTGACACACCAAGCTCAAAAGGTTGCCCATCACTGGCCTAGTTCATCTAATACATGCCCAGAATTTCCAGTGCATGTGTGTGTGTACTCCTCCTCCTCATTATATTCATTCAAATCCCACCCTTCTCCGAACAATGGGACTTAAGACAGCTAATAAAAGATTTAAAACAATACAGATTAAAAACTATGCAAGAGTATTAATAAAAGTATAAATGTAAGATTTAAAAAACAATAAAACCATTCATAAAGTTAAACATTAAACATTCAAAATATTAACATTCATTAAAGAACCATATAGTTGTTGTGTGCCTTCAAGTCATTTCCGACTTACAGCAACCCTATCAAGGGGTTTTCTGAGGCTGAGAGTGTGACTTGCGCAAGGACACTCAGTGGGTTTGCATGGCTGAGTGGGGATTTTAATCCTGGTCTCCAGAGTCACAGTGCAATGTTCAAGCCACTACACCACAAACCTTAAAAACAGCACTGCACAGCATTAAAAGCCAAACCCTAGTCAGTTTGTAAAAGCTTGACAGTTTTGACTTCCCAACAGAAGGACAGCAAGGACAGGGCCATCCTGGCTCTCTAGGGAGAGAGTTTTAGGATTTTTCCAAATGGGGAAAAAACCCTGAGAAAGGAAGAAGAATGGTGCTGCCCATTTCAGATGACACCATCCTCCTCCTGACCTTCCCCCATGCTTCCTCTGTGCTGAGGGTGCAAGAAACACGCCACTTGTATTGACGGAAAAAACCCGCCAATAAAAAGCGGCACCTGCAGCATGGAGGAAGCATGGGAGAAGACTGGGAGGAGAACGGTGCTGTCTGAAATGGGACACTGTAAGCAGAACAGTGCCGTTCTTCTCCCAACCTCCTTGGGGGGGGGTTTCCCCCCATTTGCAAAAGTCCTTAAAGTCTGGGAGCAGCCACCAAGAAGGTCTTATCCCCTGCTTCCACCAATTGAGTCTGAGAAGGTAGTGGGACCAAGAGAAGGGCCTCTTCAGACAATCTTACAGCTCTAATGGGCTCATAAAGAGAGATACAGTCCTTCAAATAACCTGGACCCAAGCCATATAGGGCTATAAGAGTAAGAGTGATGAACAAACAGAACTTCGGACCCTTTCATACTATGCAATTATAGTGCAATTATAACAGCCTATGGAATCCTGGGATTTGCAGCTAAGGGAGGGTTACTAACAATTCTCAGCCAGAGAACTCTAGTTCCTCTCCTAACTTCAGGACTCTAGAGCAGTGGTTCTCAACCTGTGTGTCCCCAGATGTTGTTGGACTTCAGTTCCCAGGAGCCCTCTGAGATCTCACCTTGACAGCCAGCTGGTCCTCCCAGTCTTTAGTGAGGCTGTAGAATTGAACTCATAGCCTCACTAATGACTGGGAAGGCCGCCTGGCTGTCAAGGTGAGCCCTCAGAGGGTTCCTGGGAACTGTAGTCCAACAGTATCTGGGGACCCACAGGTTGAGAACCACTGCTCTAGAGGATATAAATAAAGGGCATCATCATCATCATCACCCTCACCATCATCACTAGTTTGGAAAAGACCAGCAAATTTAAACAACAGGTGCTTCTGACAGGATATCCTCCTCATAGAATTGATGACAGCATCAGGAAAGCAGCTATCATTTTATAAAGTTCTCTGTGGGCTTGTCTAGACTGACCAGAATATACTGCCCTCCAGCTGGCATATTCTGGCCTTGGAGCTGGCCCACACACCCACCCTGTTACTGAGGTAAAATGGTCAGAAGTCTGCACGTACATATCGGCCACCGCCCACCCACCTTGCTGGTATTGGTGAGCGCCCCTGCTGTTGCGCATCACAATCTCTGAAGCCAGGAAGGAGGCCTTCAGCATGTGATCAAGGCTGATCACATGCACAGGGCCTTGATCATATGCTGGGGCCCTCCTTCCCAGCTGCAGAGAGACTCCAGGCCAGCATGCAAGTAGGGACTTTGGGTTCCCATGCTAGACCCATCTAGGTTTTCCTGCATAATGCAGGTTTCCCCAGGTGATAATTTAAAATGTAAGTGGATTTTCCTCACCTTCAGCCCAGCTTTGCCTCAGGTGTGTTCAGGACTGCCCAGAGGCAAAATGAGGCAAGAGCCCTGCATTATTTGGACCGCAGGGCTCCAAGACGGGGTGGGGGGGGAGCCAGAGTAATTTAGACAAGCTCAGTGTTCGTCACTCTAATCTGAAGTGCTGTTTGTTTCTTTTTAAATCACCCATGCATACATGTATATATATGTTTGTATGGACAAATCACACTGATATCTGGTCCCTATGTCTATGGGATAAGGTTTTTACAAATCCTTGCACTCTGGCATATATGGCTTCACATGTTTCTTGGTGCATCAGCCTTGCATTTTTGCTTAAGACTGCACAGCCAGTAGCTGGCTGAATGCAGTACTAATAGGGTGTTCCTTCTGTGTTAACGGCTCTGTTAATGGTGACCCAATACACTATAATATGCACCTATCTATCTTACACCTATCACCATGGTATCTAGTATTCCAGGAAGTAATATATCAAATTCACTGAAAAATAGAGTGTCACTGCTGGCTGCATACAAGCAGAGTAAATTAATTTCCAGCTCTTCTAAGGCTCCTCTTCCTTGCTTTCTCTCTTTTCCTCATACAAGGTTAAGAGAATGGCTGTAAATGATGAGGTTTAAGATAATCTGCTGTGAAAGTCATCTTGCCACCATGTTGACTTGTCCAAACCATCCCCATATCTTTTGAATTCCCAAGTCTGGAGTGACACAGCACTGAATGTATAACTTGTCAAGGTTCTTCTGAAATTAGGCAACAAACTGCTCCAGAGGATGTGACATCTTTCTGCTTCACAGACTTCACAGGGCTGTTACTAAATGGCTTTTAACTTTCTCCAGAAGCATCAACACATTCCATCTACTGGATGCTGCACTCAAGTGGTCTGGTGGAGTTTTTCTGGTGGGAGTCACGTTCACTGGGGTTCCATTGTTGGAGCAGTGTGATAGTATGGAGGGGGGAAGACGAAGAATATTAAAGGGTGAGGGGAGCATGTGGAAAATGAAATTAACTGTGTTTTCCTCCTGAGTACCCACAGAATGGAGAACATCATATTATTCTGTAAATCCTCTGTTAGTTCACTGAAGCAACATTTTGAGTGGAACAGCAAACTGGCAAGTAGCAGCAAAATGGACTGGGATGAACCAATTAACCCCTGTAACACTTTTGTTCATTGTTAGCTTCCATTAAACTTGAGACATGGACCAGCAATTTTCTGTGTTCAGGAGAAGAGAAAATCAAAGCTTCTCAAGAACACCAGCATTCTGATGTTGAAGACTAATCAGCAAATCCTAGAAGTCGAACTCTATCTAAAACAGAGTAAAACCAAAAAGGCTTACACTGAGTTTGGATGGCGGATGCATTTTATCCCAAAGCTGCAATCCTGTACAGCTCACCATAGCACAGCAGCCCTCACAAAGAGCTTTACTAGGCTGAGCCATATGCCAACCCCCAGTTTACCGAACAGCCTCTGAAGCCCCCCCCCATTGCCATTCTATGCTTCGTGGGGGGACAGATAGGATCACAGAAGTGTCTGTCTGTGTCCCTGTAACATGTCATGAAATGATTACATCAGTTCTTGAGACTTCTGGAGGAATCCAGCAGATCTCAGAGCAGAAGTCATCCTTCTGCATTGGGCTAGAGGCAGATGCTTCAGTGATCCTGGCCACTCCCTATGAAGCACAGAATGGCTGGGGTGGTGCTTCAGAGGTTGTTCAGTAAGCTGGGAGGAGGCTTTGGATGCTGCAGTGGGAGAAAGGGAAAGCCAACCCCTATCAGTGCCCAAGAAAGGACATACAGGGAAACATATGCCTGCGTATGTCCTTAACAGGATGGTCCTGTCTGTACAAGCAGGAAAAAATATGAATACATCCAAAAAAGCAGCCATTTGCAGCCCTGTGACCTGTCTTAATGGTCAAAAGATCCTCCTAAGAATCACATGAGCCCTAGCCAAGATAGAGACCACAACTGATTTTCTTACATATTTAAATCTGCCACCACCATTTTATTTAAAAAACCCAGTTTACCATGGTGCACACATGTGATATTTCATATTTACAAAAAGGAAAGGAAAAAAAGAGAGTATAAGATTGCCCTTTTATTGACTTACCTAACCCTCACTTAGCTGAAAATTCAACATGGTGGCAGTAGGCGCTTTCCCTGTTTGCTAGCCCCACCCCCATGCTCATCCAGCCAATCAGATTACACTGCCTATTCGCATCTATGCGAATGTGAGTGTCCAAATGATTGCACATTAGCATGCCTTATGGAGCTTTTTAAAAAATCTGGGGGAAGCCCCAAAGGCTTCCCACATGGAGTTTAAGGTGGATTTGGCTGCCCTCTTCTGAATGACACGTATTTATGTGAATGTCCATTTGTACAGATCACCTTCCATTCACATCCCATTAGGATTATTTTCACCATTTAGACAAGCCCGATGCTAGTGCAAGACAAAGGAATGAGCATTAGATTATGCCTGAGTGTTGGAGGATCATGTTGTGTTTGTAATTGAGCATGTGTGGCTGGTGAAGCTAGGGCAGAGAACTTAGCCTGCTGTTCTGTCCCCATATCATTAAGAACTTCTGAAGAAAAGCAATTTTTCAGTGAGAGCCTTGTGAAGAAATTGACCCACAACTATTAGCCCATCTGTAATATCCAGTATAGTCCCTGAGCCACAGTAATGATAACAGAAGAGAAGATGTTCAAATTATCCCTATCCAGGTTCTGAAATTTACATCTGTCTGAGAAAGATCAAGTGACCAGCCCCAGAAATGTCAATACACCATAACTGTGTTTTGCACTGATCTTTGGTGTGAAATACATTTGGTCATGATGTACAAATAATAGTGTAAGAGTTGGCAATTCTCATTTACTTTTTCCTTGCATTCTAATATTGGAATCCCACATAGTAATATCTGTGTCTGCTCAGATTTAAGCCCCATTGAGTTCAGTAGGAATGATTGCCAGGTAAGCATGTTGAGGACTGAGGTGTATCAGGGCTATCATGCAGCAATACCAGCTGTAGAGCCATTCCCATTTTCATTGATAGTGAATATTCATTAACCATTTTCATAAATGGTCTTTTATCTGTGGGATGGGCATGTGGGTCTAAAATCTACACCTCCCAGAGGTAGTCAAGACCTAATGCCTATTCTCTTAGTACTGTGCCTTTGTCACAAGACAAAGGCTGCTCCTTGGTACTTTAGCAGCCAGTCAGCTGACTCCCAGGGTTCAGTCTAGGCCCACCAAATGTGATAAACTCCCTGTTCTGAACATGGCCCCAGAAGGGGAGGATAACACGGCTCTAGCCTGTGGCCTGGGCACCCACGATCAGGAGGGCCCCCTGGCATGATATCATAAGTTTTATTATGTAAATCCATTTAATTTTTAATAAATATAAATATTACTTTGGTGTCATCATTTAAACTGACGTATTTTAATTTCCATCCTAAACCCTGTAGAGCATCTCACTGCCCTTAACCTTAGAAGCAGGTAAGGGCCCCACCAAAGATCTTGGCCTGGGGGCCAACCTCAGGATGTGGGGTCCATGGTTCTGAGGCCTGCTCTTCAGTTTGAGGAAT